>OZ035884.1:75733311-76040722 GCA_964034835.1 Muscina levida
AGGGTAGATGAAAATGTCAGTGTTTTTGAATAGCGAACAAGCAAACTTTTTCATCCCAATATTTTCCCCTATATGCTTAATTCAAATCGTGCAAATTAGTGGTCAATAACATCAGTGAAAGTAATTAAAAATATGTTTTTTCAACGATGTGACTTAAATTATCGTTGGAATTTAAAATTCATATTCATTTTTTGTCGAAGAAATGTGAAAAATATTGTGAATTAAGAATCAGTCTATTATCTTAAACAAATACAGTCCCTAATTGGTATGTGTAGTAATTACGAATTACTGTCTCGAGCATTAGTCATTGTTCTTATACGGCCACATTGAAAATCAGTAATGGTGTGTGACATTTCAAAGAGAGGGAAAGTTATCTTGTCACTGCATTTGTGATCGTCCCTCGTAGGTTTCATAAGAAGTGCACAGAATATACAAAATGCTCTGGATTTTAAATTTTCGTTTTGAAATATGAATTGCAAAGCTCTTAAACAGAATGGCGTCACATTGATTTTAGTAAGAGCTTTTATTTTTTACAAAATTCGACCCTTTATTGAAGGTTGAATGCTGCCATAGAAAGATGTTCTTTTAAAAACTCGCACTAATTGGGTGCGCAAACTTGATGTGTTTTTCACACTTTAGATTTTAGATGGTTTTAACAGTTTTACAATGTTAAAGTTTGCTAGTGGCGGCGGGATTTATTGATTGAATTGATTTAGCTACATTTAAACAGCGATGGCGTAAATAACGTTTGCAGTTTAATCCTGATGACTATTAAGAAAATTTACAGATTTTGATGCCAACATCAGAGTTTGACTAAGCTAATAGTGGCTGGTTTAGGGGCATACTTTATCGGTATCTCAAAATAATCATTTACAAAAATTATATCAAATTAAGGCCAAGTACTCATTTATCTTGAAAACTAACGCTTTTTGATTCCATGAAATGATAATTTTAATTTGGTCTTTTGCATCTTATACATATAATTCGATAAAAATTCAAATTTTGGGAACCCAGTACTGAAATTTTAGTCAAATAAACCGATTGACAAATACCCTTAACCTATTTGTGCTCAAACATCGCTTGAATGATAAATAGGTTGAGCAAATTAACTTATGTAAATACAAAAATATTTTTTCCGGAGCAATTGAATTCAATCAAATTTTTAAAAGATTGCACTTTAATTTTATTTTAAATCTTAAGGAGTTAAATTTATAATACTTTTTGAAATTTAAAAAGACTGTCCTTATATAGGAGTTATTTTAGTGATTTCTTAAAAAAATCAAGATACGCCCTTTCTACATTAAGCCATTGATATATATATGTATATATATTAGAGCGACTCATTTTGTATGGGGCCAAAAAAGTGTATTCGGTCCACCCCCCAAAATGTACCTTGGTTTGTTTTATGATGAATCCCAAAAAAATTTGTGCCTAGGATTAAGATCCAGTGAGCTGGACCGTTTTTAAAAAAAGTATTTATTCGGGAGTGTGATGCAAGGTAAAGCTTCTGATCGGTTTAACTTGGCAAACCCAGAGTGATCCTTGCCAATTGCACTTCAAGTCTACTCACAGAGCTCCGTATTCATAGTACTACTGCGGACGGAGTACCTCCACGTGGTGACGCCTGGAAGCGTGCCTCTGACACCCGTCAGAGCACGACTAACTGTGAGGGGCGAAACCTAAAACCCAGGCACGTCTGCTCAGAGTGAGCGGTACCCTGGTCAGCGTCTGACCCAGAATGGGCGGCTGTATTAAAATCCTGGCAGGAGGAGAAAACTGCGACGTGGTGCACTGGGCTTGCAACCCGCCACCGACGTATAAACTATTGCAATGAAAAGAAGTAAGAAAAGAATACAATGGACCCCCCAAAATGTTGACGACCACCGCAAACGAATTAAGGACCATGATTTAAGGATATGCACCTGGAATGTTAGAACACTGTATAGACCAGGTGCCTCTATCCAACTGGCGGAAGTCCTCGAAGAATACAAGGCTGACATAACCGCTTTACAGGAAATCCGGTGGACGGGACACGGGTGCTCGCGCATGAAGACGTGCGACATCTACTATAGTGGCCATGCGGACAAGCACGAGTTTGGATGTGGATTTGTGGTTGGCAAGATACTGCGACACCTAGTCTCAAGGTTCAACCCGGTGTGTGAACGTATAGCCACCATAAGAGTCAAAACTAAGTTTTTCCACATAACACTTATATGTGTCCATGCTCCGACAGAAGAGAAAAGCGATGAGGACAAAGACGAGTTCTACGAGAGCCTAGAAAATGTATATGACCGTAGCCCGAGCCATGACATTAAAATTGTACTAGGCGATTTTAATGCTAAAATAGGCAGGGAAACCGCATTTGAGCCTACCATCGGAAAATTCAGTCTGCACGCCGAAACGTCGAACAATGGCATCAGACTGATTGATTTCTCTGCGGCAAGAAATATGGTAGTTAGCAGCACTAGATTTGACCATAAAAATATTCATAAGGCAACATGGTTATCTCCAGATCAATTGACGAGGAATCAGATTGATCATGTGGTAGTCGATGGACGGCACGCATCGAGTGTTCTGGACGTACGAGTGATTAGGGGTGCGAACATTGACTCCGATCACTTCCTTACCGCAGTTAAGGTACGCACAAGGCTAAGCATGGCGAAAAACGTACGTAACCAGGCACAACGAAAGCTGGACATCGGTAAACTGCGGACCACAGAGGTAGCAAACGCTTACTCCAACCACCTAACTCAACTGCTGCGGAATGCTCCAACCCCTGACAATATAACCTCGCAGTGGCAAAATATAGCCGAAATATAGAGACGACAGGCAACTCGTCTTTTTAGAAGAAAAAAGAAGGAGCTGAAAAAGAGGCAGGATGAGTGCACTGAGTTGCTCCGAAGTAGAGGGGAAGCCCGAAAATTCTACAAGAGAGTGAAAGCGAGAATGCGTGGAACAGGGTTGCCCTCCTGCAAGGACAGCGATGGTCAGCTAGTGACTGACCCGGATAACGTTCTGAAGATATGGAGCGATCACTTTAGAAATTTACTGGATACTGACACCACTCCAGAAGACCCCGCTCCAATCCATGACGATGGTATTAACTGTCCACCTCCGAGCCAGAGCGAGATACGTATGGCCATCTCCCGCCTTAAAAACAACAAAGCTGCTGGAGCCGATGGTCTCCCTGCTGAATTGTTTAAGGCTGGCGGGGAGGAGCTGATTAGGAGCATGCATCAGCTCATGGAGAGCATCTGGCAAGAGGAGAGCATGCCCGGGGATTGGAGTCTCAGTCTGTTATGTCCCATATACAAGAAAGGAGATCGTAGTGAATGTAAGAACTACCGTGGAATAAGCCTATTACCAATTGCGTACAAGGTCCTTTCAAGCATTTTGTGTGAACGTCTAAAGCCAATTGTAGAAAAACTAATTGGACCATATCAGTGCGGCTTTAGACCTGGCAAATCTACGACGGATCAAATATTCACCTTACGACAAATCCTGGAAAAAACCCATGAAAAGCAGATCGACACCTACCACCTCTTTGTCGACTACAAAGCTGCCTTCGACTCTCCGATAAGGAATAGGCTTTATGAGGCCATGTCTGAGTTTGGTATTCCTGCAAAGCTGATTCGACTTTGCAAATGTACCTTAGACAACACCAAATCCTCGGTTAAGATTGGTAAGGATCAGTCTGAACCATTCAACACGGAAAGAGGTCTCAGGCAGGGCGATAGCCTGTCCTGTACACTATTTAACATAGTTATGGAGAAGGTGATGAGAAAGGCTGGTATCAACATGTCTGGCACCATATTCCACAAAAGCCACATGCCACTAGCCTACGCCGATGATATAGATATCATTGGCCGAAATCTGCGGGATGTTACTGCAGTTTTCTCATCGCTAGAAAAGGAGTCAGCAAAAATGGGTTTAGCGGTCAACGAGGACAAAACAAAAATAATGATTTCGACGAACAAAGAGTCCTCTCGATGGGGACGCACCGTGAACGTTGACAATTATTGTTTTGAGGTAGTCGACGAATTTACCTACCTCGGATCTTCCGTCAACAAGATGAATAATGTCAGCCAAGAAATTAAACGGAGAATAGTGCTAGCCAATAGATGTTTCTACGGACTTCGGCAGCACTTTAGTAACACCACCTTCTCTCGGAATACTAAGAAACAGCTATACCAGGTGCTTATCTTACCTGTTTTGTTGTATGGTGCCGAATCATGGGTGCTTACTACAACGGACATACAAAACCTGGGAGTATTCGAGAGAAAAGTACTCCGAAAAATATATGGACCTATCTGTGTCGAAGGCCAGTTTCGCCATCGGATGAACCATGAGCTGTATGAGCTTTACCACGACATCGACGTAGCTAAAAGAGTCAGAATCCAACGACTTCGATGGCTGGGACATGTTGCCAGGATGGATGTAAATGCTCCAGCGAGAAAGGTGTTTGAAGGCGAACCTGAAAGACGGCGCAGAGCAGGGAGACCCAAACTCCGTTGGAAGGACCAAGTGGTAGGCGATGTGCCATCATCTGGTAGGACTAACTGGAGAACACACGCAGAAGACCGAAGCGTGTGGAATTCTTTATTACTTCAGGCCTCAAATTTATGAACTACGTTTCGTAAATTGTAATTGGCCACTTAAGTAAGTAAGTAAGTATTTATTTTTGAGTTTTTCAAAGATTTTTGATGTTTAGTACAAGTGATGACGATGACTTTAGTGATGACGATGTGAACTCGCAAAAATTTGTAGGGAACGATATTAATTGAGTCGAAACACGAATTTGGCCATTGTCAAGCAACAGTAGACAGCAGTTGTCTCGAGAATTCAGCAGACGATGAAAGGTTCTGCAATGCGACTGTAATGTTCGTGGTCAATTTCAAATTCATACTGTCGAATGAATTCCTAATAAACTACAAAGTCGTTAAGGAATAAATACCCACAATCCAGTTGGATAACCTCATTTTTCACACGTAAACTCATTTTCTGAAAAAATTATCGAATTGATTAATATTGTATACGATATCAATATATATTTTTGAAATATTATTTATCTCCTTAAATTTTTCAACAAAAATCATCAAATCATGCGAAAACTGCAAAATTTCGTTGATAAAAAAAATCAAATTTTTTGCGTTTTCGCTAATAATTTTCTATTTTTTCATTCGAAAAGCCATTTCGTAACAATTGCACTCAAATTTCCCGACATTTCCGAAAGATTTTCCCAAAATTTTCTTGCATAAAAAACTCCTGCCAATTAGGAACAATTGAAAAAAGAAATATTTAGCAAACTGGGCCAGCGTTCTCACTTGATGAATTACTATACATTTTTCACTCCATTATTATATGTAAAGATTTCACAAAAATACGAAATTTTCAAGCAACACAACAAATTTACCACCTTTACGTCGTCTGAAAATCATCAAGCCAAGCGATATAATGCAAGATTTCGTCAAAAACATCTTTTCTAGAATTTTCCATTCGAAAAGCCATTTCTGAATAATTATTCGATATGTTCTACATTTACACGCATTTTCCATAATTTTCCAACCAAAATTTCTATTTTTCCATTCGAAAAGCGACAAAAATTTAATAAGCAATTTTAATCAAATCAAGCGATGTAATGTCAAATTTTGCGAAAAAATTAAAATGTTTCGATTTTTTCGAAATTTTCCAAGTATACCATCGAGAATTTGTCTATTTTTCCGGAATAATTATTCGAAATTTTCGCAGTTACATTGTTTAAAACTATCAAATCGTACGACAAAAGGCAAAATTTCGTCGAAAAAAAATTAAAATTTTTCGAATTTTTCAACAACATTTTCCTATTTTTTCGTTCGAAAAGTCATTCGTAACAATTATACACAAAATTCCATACAAAAAAGCAATTTTCGGTTTTTCCAATTTCCCGTCTTTTCCGGAGAATTTTTCCAAAATGTTCTTTCACATAAACCTTCTCCTGGCAATTACGAACAACTGAAAAAAAATTTCAGCAAAATCGGTCTAGCCGTTCTCAATTGATGAATTACTATACATTTTTTACACCATTTTTATATATATAGATTATTTATTCCACTCACTCATATGAGAAACCAAGGACAGTTACAATTAAGTTCCAATCGTAGCTATTTAATGAATTAACTTAATTAAATTTCGGTCAAATAGTATATCATTAAATTAAGATGTTGGTCTAAATTTCTAATCTATATTTGTATTTCATTTTAAAATTTATATTAGAATTGGTTTTTTGTGGAAACTATTTACAAGTTTTTTTCCTATCGTCAAGAAATTCACTAGCACCTCTACCTTAAGTAATCGATTATTGTTTAATTGATTTTAGAACGCCCACAAAGACCCTTTATCTTTTTACCAGCTACCTACACATGTAATTTCGACGTTAATCACTTTCATAACATTACAGGTACACGCACTCAGTCTAATTGAGCGAAATTTGTGCGCGCTGCTTATTATGCAGAAGTGTTGTTGGCCTTTTTATTTATTACACACATTTCCATGTAAACGCAAATGAAGTAGTCAATCGCATTACGCACTAAGTACGCATGGTTAGCACATGACAAGATGTTGACTTTAATGTCGTCTCGGTGTTTTCGAATACACCATTAAAGTCCTAAAATATCCCACAGGAGAGATAACTTTATTTATACCTGTCCATGCCATATTTATGTATTTTAATGAAATTGGTCATGCGAAACCAATTTAGCCGTAAACCATTAAGTCCAGTAGGCAGGCAGACACGATGATGGTTCCAAATGAAAATCATGTAGCACATGTCCTCCCATCCTGGCTGACACGAAAACAATGACTTTTTACGTATTAATGACAGAAAACCCCTAAACGTACATTTAGAATTCTGTCATAGATGCAAAGAAGTTAAATAGAAAGGTAGTCCACATTTAACTTTTGGCATTAAACTATGGGATTAAATAATGTGCTCAGCGTCTCTGTGCTCCAATTTATCGGCAGAAATCAACATTTTTTTCGAAATCCTTTTGTCCGAAACATTGTCGTAATAAAGTAAAATTATTCATTAATTATAATTTCTGAAATTGAAACTAATAAAAATCAAGCCATCATATTTTATTGTAAACATATTCTTCGCATGCTTAGTTTTTTATACCATCACCCTTAGGGATGAGGGTATATATCATTTGATACGACCCAAAAGTGTAAAACATAGAAGGAGTCACTTTAGACCCTATGTTTCTTTGAACCAAATTCGATTCATGACTTTTTAAGTCATTTGAGCCATGTCCGTCTGTCTGTCCGGCTGGCTGTCCGGCTGGTACGCACGATAACTTTCGAAAGACACAACCAAATGTTTTGAAATTTTGTACGAGTTAATATTTCCTAAAAACTACTTACGGTATTGCAAATGGGCTACATTGCCACGCCCCACAGTGGCATTTTGGTGGAAAAAATAGGGTTTTTCAACTTTCCAATTTCAAAATTTTAATGATTGGGTTTTGTAAAGAAATATTTGGATAAGAAGAATTCAACATGGTTTTTTATGAAAAGTGAAGTGAAGTTAAAAAAACTAATAGAAGTCAACGGAAATTTATTCAATGAAATTAGATTTAAATTATTGTCCAAATAAAGTACTTTTTGTGTGTGTACGTTTATAGCTATTGCTTTTGTTTTATTTTTCATTGAAAATATAGCACTTACTCTTTTATAAGAAAAAAAAATTGTTGAAATTGGAAAGGTATACTAATTATTATAATTTATCAAAAATTATACTAAAAAATATCAACTTTTCACTTTTTGATGGAAAAAAACTTTATGTGCTTTGCCTTGCTTAGCCCTCTAACTATAAAAAAATGAAAGGTCCGAGTCTGTACTTTCAATTAAGAAAAAAAAAGTCACCGCCAAATACCGTCCCTTTTAGTAACATCGATTTTAATGCATGCATTTGTGCGATATTTCTAGTGTATTTAAAGGCTAATACCTTTCGCGGAGGGTTGTTGGGGATATTCTCTTCTTTTGTATGGAGACAACACATGTTGACTTTTGAATAAAAATTAAAATTTTTTAACATATGAAATTTTCATATGATTCTAGACAGGGAAGAAAAACACCTAAAATCTACAACTTTCGATGGGTGTAAAATCTAAAGTAGGCGTGGCATCCCCAATATGTTTAATTTTTTTTCATAAGGAGAACTCAATTGAGAAGTGTCCCGAATTTCGAGTCCCTAGGTCCAAAAATAAAAATTTTGGCAAGTGCAGTTATATGGGAGGTAGTTGTGGCAGTAGGCGGTTTTCCAAGATTTTTTCAAAATTTCTAAATTAAGCCCAGAGAAGTGTTTCTGCAAAATTTCGTTGCTGTACGACCACTCCTTCTATTTTTTTCCAAGAAATGTATGGGGCGGTGCCACTGTGCGCCCCTTCTGGTACCTCCCATACAAATACATCATTCCGCCCACTTTAGAAATCGAGTAATAATATCAATACCCCCAATGGGATCGTACCCAAATTCTGTTCTTAGTACAGCTATAACAGGATAACGTTTTGGAAACAAATTTGGAAGTCTAGCCACGCCCCATCTGGCACCGCCCACTTTAGAAATCGATTGATATTATTAATAGACCTAACGCCATCGTGACCAAATTCTGCATTTACTTCAAGTTCAAGCAGGATAAAGTTTTGGAGAAAAAATCTGGAAGTCTTGAAACGTCCCTTCCGGTACCTCCAATACAAGTGAACCACTCCGCTCACTTTAGAGATGGAGTAATAATATCAATCGACTCGACACGATCGCGCCCAAATTCTGAATTTTGTTAAGTTGAAACTGAGTAAAGTTCTGGAGATAAAATTGGAAGTCTAGCGACGCCCCTTATGGTACCTTCCATACAAATGTACCTTTCCGCCCAATTTAGAGATGGTGTAATAATATCAATACATCCAACGCGATCGTGCCCAAATTCTGTATTTAGTAAAGATATAACAGGAAAACATTTTGAGAAAAAATATGGAAGTCTATATACGACCCTTCTGGTACCTCTCATACAAATGTACAACATCGCCCACTTTAGAAATCGAGTAATAATATCATATATGTTTTACTGAGGGTGAGGCCTGCCCGACTGAAACTATCTTACTGGTTGTATGTACACTGATTCAGAAATAATTTGCCAAGGTAAGAGTTCATTGAAAGTTGTTTTACGAAAAAAATCAAACACGTTGTGCTGCCCTTAATTGTACCTCCTACACAAATAATTTAAATTTTTTACGGTTTTGCTCCACAAGCAGACAAAAAATAATACATAAGTAATTTTATTTTAATTAAAAATCTATTAATTTCAATAACTTAAACAATATCTTATATTGGGTGATGATATTTATCAGTCAGTTTACCTGACTGAAATTTCTGTACCGGTTTGCCAAAAAAATAGTCAGATATTTGTGTGGCTAAATTTACCAGATACATTGCTTTTGCCAGATATTTGTTGGTTTTCATATTGTTATGGACAGTGTCGCCAATAGAAATATTTCTCTTACAATGCTGCCATCGGCAGATGCATAAACTTCGTACATCTGACAATAAAGTGCCTGACAATTCTCTTACACTAATCCGACAATGGCAACGTACAAAAATTCTATGCTCACACTGCTGTTAGACATTTTCTGAAATATTACAATATTTTAGAAATTTTAGGCCAAAGGTTACTTTGTAGCCCAGACCTATCGCAAATGGACTTTTTCTTTGAGAATTCCTTTAAAGTATGGGTGAAACAGTAACTGAGCCTGTCAAGCCGTCATTGAAAATTCAGCTATTTAAAAATATTCCTATTATTTGTCTTGTTTTTTAACATCGTTCAAAAAGTATACTTTCGGCCCACTCTCGCAGTCCAAAGACCTGGTTTTAGATTACTTATTTTCGTACTAATGGTACCTGTAGCATAAGAGTCAATATTGCTGCCAGTATAAATATTGTAATAATTATCTTAACTTGCACATCCTTCGCAGACTTTCTAACAAGAATAACGAGCACGAAATAAGACAGGATCTCCAAATAAACGTGTAATAAAATTGTTTTGTATGTGGAAAGTACTGCTGCCAGGAGTGAGAGTAGCTTTTTCTATTCTAGCGCATGTCTGTCCTTCTAGTCTAATTATAAATCCACCTTTGTCATAAACTCTTCCTCAAAATATCAACAGTTGGTAGGAGGTACTCGTAGTAATTCAAAATAGCTGCAACAAATTGATTGTAACTTTCCCCTCAGTGTGCTCTTGCTGTTACTAATTTTAATGGCCGAAACTGGATAATTGTCAGAGTTTTCATGCCATATTAGATTAAATTTTATCAATTAGAATTTTAATAAGTTAATTTATTTGGAGACACCGTTTTCCCAGCGTACAACTGGAGTTGCACTTAGTCACCGTCAGCGTCGCCGTCACCTCCACCGCCGTCATCCATTATAATGAGATGAGGCATGAAAAGTGTTGGTGGCGGTGGCTTGAGTTCTGCTTGGGGTGGTTGGTTGATGCCACAACCAACGACAATACCACTGAACCGTGCAGCGGAAAGAAACCTTTAAATGTTGTGGGGAACGGAAAGTCCATCCATCCATTTCGGGTTCTGCTCATACAAATCTCAATAAATGTCTGTTTTTCTTTGCTCTTGTAAGTATTTCGCGTGTATTTACGTTGGTGTTGTTGTTATTGTTGCTGCGTCTTGTTCTTTCACTTTATGTTTTCAGCTTGTTTATCACTGAATTTAAATTTATATGGTCCTATCTATCTAAGTAAGAAGTATGACTAAGTAACTACTTGGCTATGTATAGGTGGGTGGGGTGAGTATTTGTTTGTGTGTGTGTGTGTTTGTGTTACTGTTTTAGACATCTTTGTAACTCTACGAGAGTTTTTAGCACGAAGGGATCATTAAAAACTTGAGAGCTGGGGAAAAAGTTTATGTGGAAAACATAAAAACGCCAAGAGTGCTGCGCGACGCATCAGCCAGCGAGCCAACGAGTATTTTAGAGCAAGTGGAATATTTAATCATTCCCACGCGTCAAACAATAGTGGGAATTTTCAGAGTTGAAACCGTCATTGTTAAGCATAAAATTTCGTAAATTTTCTATAAATTGCTATCGCTGATGGGATATTGCCGTTGTCCATTGTTGTTGCTTTTGCTGTTGCTGTTGCTGCCGTTGTTGTAACTGCTACAGATGTATTTGTATACGAAAATAGTTGTTGTTATTATTGTGGGGTCTTAGTCGAGGGCTTTAAACGTCTTCAAAACGTGCAAGGTAGGGTGGGAGGCGGTCATGCAATCTAGGCGATTCACACGGTGTTAGTGATGTTGAATGTAACCAAGGTCCAAGATTCGATAATGTTAACATAAGATTATTTGGTAGGGTCCTGGAAATGAAATATGCAATTTTAATCTGAATGTAAGGAAACTTATCGTAAACAATGTGAAGGTCCACAATTGGTAAACTAGTTGTTGAAGTCATCAGTAAAAGGACGTTCACATTTACAAAATACATATTTCGGTGCGCTTGATATAAATTTTGAAATTTTAAAACCTCACACTTCATATGGAGATTCTTCAGTGCCCCAAAGTGTTCTCCTAATCAGTCGAGTATTACCAATTGTTGATTAAACCATTGAAATTCTGAAGTCCTAGAACAAAAAAGTTATGTAGCATGGCAAGATACCGCTCTGTATTCACTGTAATAACATGTCCCCTTTGATCTTTATAAATGTTAGTCCCTATAGGGATTCTCGCTAACAAAGCTGCTAATACAGTTACCTTGGGTGAATGCCAGGGGTTTTGATGCATCAATTTAGGATAAGTGTCACGCCAATATTTGCAATATAGTATGTTTGCATGCCTATTTAGGTATGCCCCTTCTGAGAGCTTTTCGTTAGCAAATTGGAACCTGTGAGCATGATCCTTAGGCTAAAATTCGTATACCATTTGAAGAATACAGCGTTTTAAACTGAGTCAACAATGCAAAAATTTATGAGTTGCATAAGTCGTATCTATCTTTTTTGGATTGTTGAAAATTTTTATTAAATTACCCACATTTAAGAGCAATTATCCGGAAGCCGGCTATATTTAGTCGTTTTTATATAAAATATTTTTCTAAATTTGATAACAACCAAACTTTCATACTCTTCTTTATGTTGAGAAAGACTTAAGATATATAAATGAATATCATTCATTTAATAAAGGAATCAATGTTATTAACTTCCTCTACATTCGAATTTGAATTAATTTGTTCGGCACACTAACCGATTACATTATATTATCCGGTTTTTCGTTGCACTATCACTTAACACTTTCCCATCACAAGCAAACACACGCACAGACGGACCCGTGGCCTCCGTTTTAGGGTCTGTGTACGAACGAGCAGATATAGTTTGGACCCCAGCGCTCAGTGAATGGGAAGAAGCATCACGGGTACGAGATAGATACTCAACACAATGAAATTATTGCAAATCTTATTTTTACAATTAGACTTTTTTCCGTTTCTTGTTTGCATTCATCAAACAATGCCAACACAACAGCAACAGGAATACCGGCAACAACACTACCACCACCAACAACAACAACGACATGACAATGATGAACTTCTCCTTCTACTACATTGTGCTGGATATTCCCGCCGAATTGTACAAGTTTTTTGTTTCCTATTCTCTCTTAGCTTTTTTTTTGTTGAATCATTTCGAAAACAAACTCAATTATGAACTCTTACGGGTGTTGAAGTTGCTGTTGTTAGTATTTTAGTAATTAACGTAATTGCTCGGAAAGTAGCAAACGCCACCAAAAAACAACGCCAGATCTGAGCATTTCATAAGTTGTGATCCACAATGAGTTTTCAAATTGCAATCCAGGTATAGCGCAAAGTGTCTGAATTTTTTGTTGCATAGATACGAGTATCCATCAAATTGTGTGTTGAGTATTTGAAAGTTCATGAATTGTCGCAGGGATTTGAATGGAATATTTTTCTATAACAACTTATCAATTAAGGGACAATTTCTAAGCGCTATAAGTGATACATATCCTTACAAATTTCGTTATTATTACCAAAATCAAGTACATACATACATTCTATTGTATTAAAAACTATATTTTTTTCTTAATACTCAACCTTGTTTCGCTTCTAAATGCATAATAAAAGATTTATATATAATAATTTATAAAACGTTTATCTTTTTTGGGTTTATGTGTAAATCTTTTATCTAATATAAATAAGATACTTTTTCCCATAGTTTAATATCACATAACTTTCTATATTGAAAGTACTTTTTACTTTCGACTTGAATGGTTTGTTCCAACTAAAATGAACAGTACCATTTAAAACGAACTGTTAGAAGATGACCTTCTCTCATTTATAGACGAAAAAATGGATGAATATTACTTATTTCAAAAAGACAATGCTGCAATTCATATTTCGAAACAATCTGAATCGTTGTTCGACCACCATAATATTCCACTGTTGGACTGGTCAGCTTGCAGCCCAGACTTTAAACCCACGGAGAACTTTTGTGTATACATGGCCGGCAAAGTTTACGCAAATAATGCTCAGAATCGAGGCATAATGACAGGGAAAGGGTTGAAATTAAATATTAATTATTTAGAAATTTTCTAACTAAAATAAGTTGAATCAAAGCCAGAACGTATTTCTGAAGTAATTCAAAATACAACAAAATATAACATTAGTAGCAGTGCGTTTATAGGAAAAAGCCCCTAAAAATGTCATTTGACCATTACAATGTAGATTAATAAAATATTATTAGTGGAATTTAAGTTTTTTATTGTATTCGTAAGTAAAATCAATAAAGATTTTATAACCGAATTTTTAGTCCAATAAATATTTTCTATTTCGTTTTTTGGTACTTACTTACTTACTTAGCTGGCACTTCTTTGCAATCCCATTGGATTATATACCGCACGTAGAAAAATATTATAAGCGCCTCGATCTTCGGCGCTTGTTCTCCAGTTAGTCACACCAAGTTCTGTAAGGTTCTCAATAACCTGGTCTTTCCAAAGGAGTTTTGCTCGCCCTCTTCCGTGCCGTCCATCGAGTTCATTGTCGAAGACTTTTCGAGCTGGAGCATTTTCGTTCATGCGTACAACATGACTTAGCCAACGCAACCATTGCACTTCAATGCGTCTGACCACATCAGTGTCAGTGTACAGCTTGTACAGCTCATGTTTCATACGACGCCGATACTCTCCGTTAACGATGATGGGCCCATATATTTTGCGAAGTATTTTTCTCTCGAATACTGCCAGAACCGATTCATCCGCTTGTGTCATAACTAGGGCGACCATTTTTCAGCACGAAAAAAACGGTTTTCAGTACTTAAAACAGCATGAAAAACCCTTGAAATAAGAACGATTAATTTTATTTTCAGCATATATTATTTTTTTTTATTTATAGAAAAACAAACAAACAAAAATTTCACATCTATTAAAGAAGTAATAAAAAACAATAGGTAAATTAGCAAAATTATTCAGTCGGGTATTCATACAAAGAAAGTAATTTTCAAACCAAAAAAAAAATTCTTAAAGTGAAATTACACCTTGGTCAATGTCACGATTACAATTAAGCACTAAGTGCGTTTTTAAATTTTCCAAGGTGAAACTTTTTCGCTGGTTTGTAAACAAAATTTCCATATATAGAAAAAACACGTTCCACGTCACACAATGAAACGGGAGCGTATTTAAAAAATGTTGATTCAGCAGGCGAATATTTTCACATAAACGCACTTGTTGTTTTGGAATTTTTAAAAATAATATTGTTGATTTTAGTGATTTCCACAAAGCCAGGATTTCGCGCAAATACGGCAGTCAATTTTTAAAATAATTTTTATCAGATGTTTTTCTATAGCATGTTGAATTGATTGTATTGTTTCCAAGCTTTAATTCAATGGCAATCCGCTTGACTCAATTTTTGTAATGGCATGCCGGATGCACTTAGTTTGTTTTTATGAAGGAAAAGTCGGATTACAAATTATCATTAGAAAGAACCTCTTTGCTTTATCGCAATGCTTCCGAATCATTTTCGTTCAACTCTTGAATGACTTCCCTATTGTCTTCCAAATAATTAGTATAATACTCCGCTGCTTCCAACCACGTTCCCCATCGTGTCGTTATTGGTTTAGGTTATAAAGGCGCATTAGGTTTCATTAGTTTAAATATTTGTTTTCGATAAGGCGCCTGAAAACTATAGGCACATAAAGAATCGGACGATCTAAGCTATCGATAAAAACAGGGCTATTACAAAATCTTGAACACAGGCTGTGTGTAAAATAAGAGGATAGTTTGCAAATTGAATTCTACCTGTCATATTTTTATGAACCGCAAGGGCTTGTGATATGTAAAAATTTTCAATTGATAGAAACATATCTTATCAAAATGTATCAAAAATTTAAATAAGGGCAAAAACAGCATAAAAAAGCACAAACCTTTTAAATAAGCAAGATCGCTTGAAATCGTTAAATTAAGCAGCATCAGCAATATTCAGCATATGCTGAAAATTGGTCGCCCTAGTCATAACCCAGGATTTTGAACTATACATTAAGACAGGTAGAACCAGTATCTGGTATAGCTGGAGAGAGAGGGCTCTGTCATTAAATTGCTTGCTTAGACTGTAGTAGCATTTGTTGGCAAGCAGGATTTTTCTCCGGATTTCGAGGCTGACATTATTTGTTTTGTTGATGGCGGAGCCTAGGTAAATGAAATTATCTACCACCTCGAAATTTAGTTGTCAACGTTCACGCAGTTTCCCAAACGAGTAGATTCTTTGTTCGTTTATACTAATAACTTCGTTTTGTCCTCGTTCACCGTTAGACCCATTGTCGCTGATTCCTTCTATATACCTGAGAAGGCTGTAGTCACATCTCGCAGTTTTCGACCGATGATGTCTACGTAATCAGCGTATTTGTTGAATATTGTGCCTGTTTACTGCAGCTTCCCTCATTATCATCTCCATCACTATGTTGAAGAGGTCACACGATAGGCTGTCGTCTTGTTTAAGGCCTCGTCTGGTACAGAATGGCTCCGTAAGGTCCTTGCCAATCTTCACTGAAGACATCGTGTCAGTCAGCGTCATTCAGCAAAGACGTATCAGCTTCGCAGGAATACCAAACTCAGCCATGGCTTCGAGTAATTTCTGCTGTATCGGGCTGTCGAAGGCAGCGTTTTATTCGACGAAAAGATGGTATGTATCGATCTGTTTCTCTTGGGTCTTTTCCAGGATTTGAAGTGTGAATATCTGGTCAGTTGTTGATTTTCCAGGTCTAAAGCCACACATATAAGGCCCGATCAGGCTTAAGTCTTTTGCAGCTTCGCAATGTCCAGCTTTCTTTGTGTTTGGTTACGTGCGTTTTTCGCTCTGCTCAATATTGTGCGCAATTTGGCTGCAACCAGCTAATGATCCGAGGCAATATTAGCACCACGGATCACAGCACGTCAATGACACTATATGCATGCCTGCCATCAATTACCACATGATCAATTTGATTTTTGGTGTTTTGATCGGGGGATAGCCAAGTTGCCTTGTAGATATCTTTGTGCTGGAATCTGGTTCCACTCACTACCTTCCCGCTGCGAAGCTAACCAGCCTAAGCCCGTTGTCTGACGTGTCGGTATGCAGGCTGAATTTACCGATCGATGGACCTAAAACATCTCCCCTTCCTATTTTTGCATTAAAGTCTCCCAGAACAATTTTAATGTCGTGGCCAGGCCAGCGGTCGTAAAAGGCGCTTGTAAAATGCATCTTTAATCTTATCGTATTTTATTTCCGTCGGGGCACAGTGCACAGTGAAAAAAACACCCGAACGTGACTATATAGGTTCGATAGTACAACCGGAGCTGAGTAAAACCCTAGCTCAGTTTGGCTAGATTGGCTACCAATTTTTTTTTTGGCCCCCTAAACTTTTTGAAATCTCTTGGACCCCTTGAAAAAAGGTGACATCAATTGTTGGTCAACAGTTTCTACAGTTTTTAATCTAGCTCTTTCTCTTCTTCAGCAAAGTTTTAGCTAATAGTCCGCTTAAGAAACTGATATAAAAAAATTTCCCAAAAAAATTAGACTTCCCTCGTTTATTTTCCAAAAACTTCGATAAAAATTCTAATTTTTTCACTATTTTTTATATAAGTCGTAGGGAATCCAGATTTTTTGCATACTCTATTCAGTGAAATTGTAGTTTAGGTAACACCGAATAACTTCTCTGAACAAACCTATGCAATCTGAACAAGTCTAGGGATATTAAATAACTCTCAAAACACACTATCTACTTTAAACAAATCAGTTTTTTAGGAGTTTTGGGCCATTGTGCAATGTTTTTACTTGCTATCTTTACCAAAAACGTACTTATTGTATAACTGAATAACTTCTGTAAACAACCAATATGATCGGAATACTCCACCCCCTTAATTGTTCACAAAGAGCATTAGGGTGTTCCTTATATGGCATTTTTTCGAATTTCGTTAAAAATATGTATTAATCGCGATATTAGTCATCTAGCTTCACCTTACGTTTCTTTTTGCCAATATTAGGAATATATTGTGAGAAATTTTGTATCGATAGTTGGACATTAGGGTGTGCCGCAATGAGGTTAAAGTATGAATTTGTTCTCAAATCAGTTTATTGCCGCTGAGTATTTTTCTTTCGTATATAGACTAAGTAGTAACAAGCCGTTCAATAGCTGAAATAAAGACCTAAAATAATATGTGTTTGCTTTTACCATATCTCTTATAGTCGCCGAGATATTTGATATAGAAGTTGGGGTATTTTTAAAAATATTATAAAAATGTTAAAATTGAATTTCGATGTAGATTATTATGGGCAATTATATATTTATACTTTTAAAGGTTAATCAAGTTAACATCTTTATGTTTAAAAAGTATATGTGTATATTATCACTATCTCTATCAATTCTCGAGATATCAGGGGCTTAAGCATAACAATGGCTACTTAACTTTTGTCGGTTTCGGTTGTTTTGAAAAGTTCACTTTTCGAATATCGAAAAAACCGAACATCGAATACCCGGTTTTTATTCTAACATGACAACAGCCAATAGAAAGCCACATGCCTCTGTTGTAGTTTAGAAAAATTGAGTTAAAAATAATGTTCCAATTCGCTAAATTTGGTATTTTTCTACATATATTTAAGAAATAACTGAAATTGTTTGACACGTTCGCCATCGCATGTTTTTCTCCAATATTTTGCAAACATCTAATCCACAAAAGCTGCTATCAAAAAATGTAAGACAAATGTAGCTCGTCATCCTAGAATTGTCTATTTAAGAAGATATTTACGGTATTTTTATACCATCACCCTTAGGGATGAGGGAATATATCATATTGTACGAAAAGAAGTGTAACGACTAAAGGAGACGAGTTAGACCCCAAGTATCTTAAGACCAAATTTGTTTCAGGACTTTTTAAGAGTCCTGTCTGGCTGGCTGGTGAGCAGGATAACTCGATGAAACCTTAACGGATCGGTATGAAAATTTGTCAGTATGAATATTTTTCAAAACGAACTAATGGGATTGTTAATGGGCAGAAGAGCCCCACGCCTCCTGGAAACTCCCATACAAAATTACCTATTTTTGGATAGTTAATACTTTTCATAACTTTTAAACAGACGACCGGGGATATTTGAACCCGAAAGCTTTGCCAAACCGCTTCTGGTACCTCCCACCTAGTTTTACATACATATCTTTTTTTTAAGTAAACTGAATTCTCTTAAATTTTGCGTATTATGTTCGCTTATGAATGAATATGGACTATATCGGTTCACTCCTTCTGATACCTCCCATACAAAATGTTCTATTTTTGGAAAAATAATATTTCTCTTATAACTTCCAAACGGACACTTGGGGGTAATGAAAATTGGTCGATTAATTTATATTGTGATAGAAATCCTCAGAAAACCTAACAATTTGACACAGCCCTTTTGGTACCTCCCATACAAATGACCGAACTCATCCAAATAGTCTTACATACATATCTTCTTAGTAAGTACACTGAATTCAGTCAAATTTTCGTAAGTTGTACGGTTATGAAAATTTGAATCAGGAATGAATATGGATTATATCAGCTAACCCCTTCTGGTACCTCCCATACAAAATGGCCTTGTTTATAAAATTAATATTTCTCCCATAACTTCTAAACCGTAACCTGGGTTTGGTCAGTTAAGTTATCTTGCAATAGGAGGTAAAACCTCAGCAACCCTAACAATTTGACACACCTTGTGGGACAAAACAAAATTAGTAGAAATAATGTTTGGTCTCAGGTTTAAAAATTAAAATCTGCCAACATAATATATTTCCCCTTTTACATACATATCATTTTTGTATGTACACTGAATTCAGACAAATTTTTCCAAGGTAAGCTTCAACTGAAAAAAAAATCAGACACGATGTGCTGCCCCTAATTGAACCTCCTATACAAATAAGTAAAATTTTTTACTTTCTTCCACAAGCAGACAAAAAATTATACATAAGAAATTGTATTTTAATTTAGAATCTATTAATTTCAGTAACTCAAGACTTAAACAATATAATACCTGACTGAAATTTCTGTACGGGTTTTAAGTTTCTTAACTACTGTTGCCCTAAATTTGGATTGGGACATCATTTTAAATGTTTAAAGCAGCTTTTATTTTTTAATTTCTCCGAAACTTATTTTCCTTCAACAAAATTGGTACCAGGTAATTAAATACTGTACGGCAGTTTTATTGGTAACACTAGTTTACAGTCATTTTGCTGCAGAGTTCTTAATAATTTTTTTCTATAGATTTCGGCCTCCGAAACACGAATATGAGATTTAAAAATTTTTCCTCTGATTAGTTTTCAAGATATGAATTTTTGAATTATTTAGCAAATTTTTTGTGACATGCATCAGCTTATTGGAGAATAATTCGTAAACACGTCCAACGATTTGAACAAGAGTGGTCTCCAATTAAAGGTAATGTGCTCCTCTAAACCCTTCTATACAAGCTTTTAACATCGGTTGGGTAGTTTTGATGGTAGGAGCATTTAAACTTTAAAAAACAAATTTTTTTGTGCAAAAATCACGGTTTTAAATTTATAAAAAAATTATAAAAAATATTAATCGAAAAAATAAATCCAATTTCATAAAATGAGTATAAAGATTAGACTTTCCCGAGCAAAACAAGCCATCGTTTATAAAAATTGGGTGATAAGAGGAAGAGTAACACGTTTTTTAAGAGGACACTACAAATGGTAAATTTTTTGATTTTAAGCATATCACGGTAGGTTTAGAGCTAAACTTCACGTTGCATGAAAATTACAATAAAAAGTGGAAATGCCACTGTATTCTGGGTTGATCATGCATCACGAAAATGTTTAATTTGAAATCCTAGCTGATCTTTTTTTGAAAATATCGATATTTTCCATTTCTGCCGACTGGACCAAAAGTCTTTTTACTTTTTAAACGATGACAGTAAAAAACTGGACCAATGAGATAAAAACTGTTTATTTATTATCAAAGTATACAAACAAGGAATCTTGTATGATTATTGATTATTTTGACATTGCTTTAACCAGGAGGCTTGAAGTGCATTTTGAGCCTACATTTTTGAAAAATATCGATATTTTTAATTTTTACACCGCGTAACCGCCTAAGAAGAATTTGTTCAGTATTAGAAAAGTGGAATATTTATTAATTGCAATATATGTATATAATATGATTTAAAAATTAAAAATATAGATTTTTTTTAAAAATATAGATTTAAAATGCACTTCAAGCCTCCAAATTGAAGCAATGTCAAAATAATCAATGTTCATACAAAAATCCCTGTTTGTATACTTTTATGATAAATAAACAGTTTTTATTTCATTGGTCCAGTTTTTAACTGTCATCGTTTAAAAAGTAAAAAGACTTTTGGTCCAGTCGGCAGAAATGGAAGATATCGATATTTTCTTAAAATGATCAGATAAGATTTCAAATTAAACATTTTCGTAATGCATGATCAACCCAGAATACAGTGGCATTTCCACTCGTTATCGTAATTTTCATGCAACGTGAAGTTTAGCTCTAAACCTACCGTGATATGCCTAATATCAAAAAATTTACCATTTGTAGGGTCCTCTTAAAAAACGTGTAACTCTTCCGCTTATCACCCAATTTTTATAAACGATGGCTTGTTTTGCTCGGGAAAGTCCAATTTTCTACTCAATTTATGAAACTGGATTTATTTTTGCGATTAATATTTTTTATAATTTTTTTGTAAATTTAAAACCGTGAATTTTGCACAAAAAAATTTGTTTTTTAAACTTTAAATGCTCCTACCATCAAAACTACCCAACCGATATTAAAAGCTTGTATAGAAAGATTTTAGGAGAGCGCATTACCTTTAATTGAAGAACACTCTTGTTCAAATCGAACGACGAGTTTACGAATTATTCTCCAATAAGCTGATGCATCTCATAATAAATTTGCAAAAGAAGATTTTAGGAGAGCGCATTACCTTTAATTGAAGAACACTCTTGTTCAAATCGAACGACGAGTTTACGAATATTCTCCAATAAGCTGATGCATCTCATAATAAATTTGCAAAATAATTCAAAAATTCATATCTTGAAAACTAATCAGAGGAAAAATTTTTAAATCTCATATTCGTGTTTAGAAGGCTGAGATCTATAGAAAAAAATTATTTAGAACTCTGCAGCTCACAAAAAATAAAGATTTGTAAACTGGTGTAATTGATGAATAGATGATTCAATTATACGAATAAAATGTATTACAACTGAAATATTTCCATGTCCATTCATATACGAATCTTACTCGACAATATTCAATCCAACAATTTAACATCTAACAATACTCTAAATAAAGCGCCCTCTTGTTACTTGCAGTTGGCAGCTCATTGGTGTGTGTCATTGCTGCTAGAATTTAATGTTATGGTGCACAACAGATGGCGCAACAAGATAACTCGCAGTATGTTTAATTAGGGCTAGGTGGCGGTTTGGTATGTGAAGCTCACAACTAAAAATATGATACTATTTAGTGCCATCTGCTGAACACTAGTTTAGCGTGGATAACTTAGTCAGAGACATCTATTGGACAATGTCTATTGTGACTAGTAACGCCCTACTGGACGCCAGGGGTGGTTTGTAAACTATTCAACATTGCAGAGACGAACATTTGAACATTTTTCGATGTGTCGTACGAAATGTTGCCATAAACTAAATTCTAGTTTGTTTCAAAAGTTGAAAATGTTTCCAGCCTCATTTGCATTTTCATACGAAATAATGAGCGTGCCAATTTTAGTTCAAAACGAAATGTAAACTTGAGCTAGGAAAATATCTGTGGCCGTAGGAAAACTATTTTTTCCATATTTTTAAAACACTTGAAAAATTGTTATACAAAAAAATCTCATAAAAACCAAATTATATAGGACGAAGAAAAAAAATCGTGGTAAAACAGGAAATTCTATAAAAAATATATTTTTTAATGCAATTATTGTAAAACTTAAGTGGGACTAAGTCATACATACAAGTTTTTTTTTAAGATTTTTGAATTTTACATGAGTTAGGTCTTTTTTTGTTTGGATTTTCTGATGAAAAAAATGTGTTGAGGCTTTTAGAACAAATTAAATAAAAAGAAATTAACGTAGTGGTTCGTGCTTAACAAATTACATTTAAGAAGAAAAATATAACAGAAACAAAAACTAGTTGAAATAGTAAGACATATTTGATGTGCCAAAAAATTATAATTATATTGATATTATTACTCGATTTCTAAAGTAGGCGGAGTGTTACATTTGTATGGGAGGTACTAGAAGGGGCGTGTCTAGTCTTCCAGAATTTTTCTCCAAAATTTTATCATGTTTGAACTTTACTAAATACAAAATTTGGGCACGATCGCGTTAGGTCTTTTAATAATATTATTCGATTTCTAAAGTGGGCGGTACCAGATGGGTATGGGAGGTACCAGATGGGGCGTGGCTAGACTTCCAGATTTTTTTCTTAAAAACTGTATCCTGCTATAGCTTTACTAAATAAAGAGTTTGGGTACGCTCGCGTTGGATTTATTTATATTATTACTTCATCTCTAAAATGGGCAGAACGGAACATTTCTATGGGAGGTACCAGAAGAGGCTTGGCTAGACTTCCAATTTTGTATCCGAAACTTTATCCTGTTATAGTTTTACTAAATTTAGTTTACTAAATTTGGTGTATTGATATTATTACTCGATAAAGTGGGCGAAATGATGTATTTGTATGGGTCATGTAGCCCATTTGCAATACCGTAAATAGTTTTGGGGAAATATTAACTCGTGCAAAATTTCAAAACATTTGGTTGCGTCTTTCGAAAGCTATCGTGCGCACCAGCCGGACAGCCAGACAGACGGACATGGCTCAAACGACTTAAAAAGTAATGAATCGAATTTGGTTCGAAGAAACCTAGGGTCTAAAGTCGCTCCTTCTATGTGTTACACTTTTGGGTCGTATCAAATGATATATACCCTCCTACCCGTTGGGTGAGGGTATAAAAATTACTAATATAACATGGATGTTTTAATTTTTGTGGGATTATTGGTTGTACATCTAAAAATGACTTTAGTGTAGTTCTGGGCCTCCTGGTTTGTCGTCTGTTAGAAGCACATTGGTCCAAGTTCAGAAATGGTACATATTTTTCCATCTTACCTTAATGATATCCCATTGGGTCCACTGCATTGGGTTCATCTAATTTTTTTTCTAGGTATGTGATTTTACACCCCAATTAGATGGGACTCCTTCGCATGGCTTGCAGTAAGTACTACCCGCAGTGACGGGACAACACACGGCCCGAATTTCATCGAACATCATGGCGACCATCTTTTCACTAGAGGCACATCTGGGGAATAAGGACATAATATGTAAATACAACCACCGGTTTGCTGGAATAATGTCGTCAATCGTGTGATCGGACATTAATAATACAGGGGAAATGAGACCATTACGGGAATCAGTACGGGATATAATCTCGCACACTTTCAAATTTCTCGTGGTTGGATTCTGCTATATCCGTGGCACCTCACCTTGAAGCAGTGATACCGGTGTGGAACACGGATAATTTAAAGTTAATATATTTTTAGTTTTTTAATTGTTTGGAATGTTATACTTCAAAACCAGATGTATGTGGGAAGGGGAAAGAACAATATACAACAAATATTCGGCAGCGAAAATGGAAAGAATTATGGAATATAATAAGTGAATTAAAATTCAGTACACGGCTAAAATTAAATTGTATAAGAATGAATTACGCTAAATAGAACATAGGAAATCGTATCAAGAATTTGGACATAACATATAAATGGTGATATAAATGTAAGTATTGGAATGAAATTTTGTGGAATTTTATGAGAGGGTGATGCCAAAGGTACTCTAAAGATCAATGCCATCACACACATTTCAGAATGGGAGATATTGCGATAGTTGTCAATGTCAAATAAAAAAAACGCAACCACTGCACTGATTTGTAGTTTCCTTGTCAATGATATTTTTTAATGAAATGTTATTTTACAGCTAATTTTGTATGCAATCCCTACAAAAAAAAGTTTCAATTCGTGGCTTAAGATCTCTGCGAAACATTATATCCTGAATCATCTGAATCTTTTTATATTAATATTAAATTTTTCGAAAATATCAACAAAAAAAAATCCAAAACGACAATTAATATTTAATAAAATATTTTAATAAATATTTACGAATGAATGAAAAGAGAAAAAAAATATTTGACATAAATTACCGAGCACCCAAGTAATTTCTTTTTGTTAACGGCGAAGCATTTTGTTGGTATCCTATATCGGTCTCCTATATAGGATACCAAAAAAACACAGTCAATGATTAGTCTTAGAAAGTTTAGAAAGAATGTTTCTGTGATAATTTATTCCATAAAGGGGTAATTAGTGTCATGGTAGGGAAATAGTCTATTTGTGTGTGTATAGTATAAAGGGGTTATCTTGAATCTGTGTTTTGGCGAGTGAAGATTATGGTAGGGCAAGCGACGATGAGAACAAACACCAAGCGTTCCTGATTTTGTTGGAGATCGGTTTCATTCAACAACAGTAACTAATGCCGTTGCTATTATGTATGTATATTAGACCGGGTCGCGAAAAAAAATTTCCAAAGTCGAGGGCAAATATTAAAGATCACCTCGAGACAATTTAAAAAAAAAAAAAATTTTCCTCCCCCACCCCCTGGAAAACAGCCAAAATCGTTTTTTTATCACTGCTTTTTTGTTTGTGGCTCAATCGTACCATACAAGACATCGGTGTATAGGTCTCGACGAGTACTACATTTTTCCTATAGATGTCGCTGACATACGATATCATCTTGATATGATGGCCTCATTTAGAGCAATTTCTACCCCTAAAATTTAAAAATATTTTTTCTCAGAATTAAAGTCCTTAAAAAACGAAGAACATTTTGCTTTGGAAGTATACAGTTTTATTCAAAAACAAAAAAGTTACGTATGAAAAAATTTATTTACAGCATCAACACTAATATTTTTTCCTGTTGTTTGCATTATTACAGAAAACTATTGCATACTTCTTAGCGTTTGGAGAAAAAAATTAAATACAAGTTATTGCAAACTTTTAAGCGCAAACAGTGTTTTCAAGCATGCGGATGAAGATATTCAGCGTCACCAATATTCAAGCAACGAAATTATAAAGATATCTGGTAAAAAATGGAAGTATTAATAATAAAATATAGACATAAATATGCACTTGTATTCTTCCCATGCAATTTGCAACACTGAACATTTGTGCGAAATTTAAGTGAATCAGCGCTAGGAATGACTAATCGAAATGAAAAATTATTGCAAAACTAGAAAGTAGTGCACGGACCTTGAGTCGCGCCAATATTTACTGTAATTACATTCATATCTTTGCTCTTTTTGGGATTTTATTTGTAATAAAAATTTTATGTTGTCGGTAACTAGATTAAAAATGAATTATATCGAGAAAATTTTTAATTTTTTTTCGATGTCGTTAAGGCTTTTGCAACAATTTGAGCTACAAAGTATAAAACCATTTTTATAAAAATTTTGTATCAGCGCTATAAATTATGCAATAATTTGCGATAATAATGCAAACAACACAAAAAAATGTTTTTGTTAATGCTGTAAATACATCTTATCATTCGTAAATTTTTTGTTTTTGAATAAAACTGTGTACTTCCAAAGCAAAATGTTCTTGGTTTTTAAAGGGCTTTAATCCTAGGAAAAAATATTTTTAAATTTTAGGGGTAGAAATCGCTCTAAATGAGGCCATCATTACAAGATGATGTCGTATGTCAGCGACATCTATAGGACAAATGTAGTACTCGTCGAAACCTATCCACCGATGCCTTTGATTTAACGATTGAGCCACAAACAAAAAAGCAGTGATAAAAAACGATTTTGGCTGTTTTTCCGGGGGTGGGGGAGGACTTTTTTGAAGTTGTTTCGAGGTGATCTTTAATATTTGCCCTTGACTTTGGAGAAAAAAAAATTTTGTATGGGGACCGACCCGGTCTAATGTATATGCATACATATTTTTTGATGTTTGTCTTTTTCACACTAATTTATAATGCGATATGTCAAGCAACGAAATGAACTGATGACACATTAAAACAATCACACCATTTGTTCAGTTTTCGTTGCGTTGTTTATTTCCCATATAAGTTTATTGTAGAGCCCAGCAAAAGTGCTCTTGGCTCTGCAAACACATGTGTACCAAAAAGTGTTTTTTTACCAAAAGTGTTTTTTTTTACCAAAAAGTTCAAACTGCTACCATAAAGTACAATAGTATAAATTATTACCAAATAATACATAATTTTACCAAAAACTACAATTATTTCAAACCATAAGGTACAAGTTATTGTACCAAAAAGTACTATTATTGTACTAAAAAGTAATTTTTTGTACCAATAAGTACAGTTTACGGTACCGAAAAATAGAAACTGTACTAAAAAGTACAAATTATTGTACGAAAAGTAATATTTTTTGTACCAAAAAGTGAAGGTATTGCACCAAAAATTAAATTTTTTTGCACAAAAATTACAAATAATTGTACCAAAAAGTCAATCATTTCCTAAATGTTCAAGTGAATAAAAAAAACACCAAAATTATAAAAGATGTTTAACATAATTTTTTTCTATTCTTCGTTTCTTTTTGAGTGTTACACAGTGTCTCCACTTGAGAGTAAATTTGACATAATATCTGAGAAAACGTCGACAGAATGAGAGATGACATTTTTTCATGTTAATGTTTATGTTAAATAAGGGGAATACGTATTTATGTTCATCTTATAACATTTCATTGTTGAATGACTCTCGTACAGTAAACTTGTGTTGTTCGTTGGGAGTTTTTATTGTGAGTGCGGATTGTTTTCTTTTTGTTTATTAAATTTTATGTAAACGAATGCAGAAAAACTAAATCGTTTGACATATGTATGTCAATCTATTTTTGTGGATTTAAGGAAAATGGAAGTCGGAAGAAGCTTTAGCCTTTTACTGGCGTTAAAAAACCTTAAAGATCTTATGGATCTTATTGATGAAGAAGGAGCCAGTCTGAAACGTAGATACTGGGTAAACCCCTTTTTAGAGAAGAGACAACTTCACCGCTTGGAAGCTCATATATTTCAGGATATTCTATGGGACACCAGAGGCTACAAAAACGTTTGCCGTTTAAAACTGGATGATTTTGAACATTTACTATCCATGGTAAGTAATAGTTACATATATTGAGCTCAAAAAATTAATCAACATTATGTATAATTATTAGGTACATTTCAAAATAAAAAAGGAAAATACTGTCATGAAAGATGCAATATCACCAAGAACGCGTCTAGCGGTAAACCTACGGTTAAAAGCCACTGGAGACTCATAGATCATTCGAGTTTCTTGCACGTGTGTCTAGAAAAACCATCAGCAAATTAGTTCCAGATGTTTTAAAAGCAATTACTATAGCTCTTTCTGACAAGTACCTACTTAAAGGTAAAATTAAAATAATATATAAATTATTGTAATAAATATTATTAATGCATATATATCTACAAAACTTGTTTTAGATGCCATCTAATGAAACAGAATGGAGAAAAATTTCAGATGACTTGAATAACATGTGGCAGTTTCCGCACACTTTGGGCGCTATTGACGGGAATCAAGCGCCCACATCATGCTGGTTCCGACTTTTATAATTATAAAGGATACCATAGCATTGTGCTTTTAGCCGTTGTAGATGCTCACAGTCGATTTATTTACATAGATGTTGGTGGTAATGGAAAGCCTCGGATGTAGTTCTTTTAAAGAACAGTAGCTTGTATGCTAATCTTAAGTCTGGGAAATTGAATTTACCACCAGACGAAGCTTTGCCAGGACAACATTTAAAAACTTCATTCTTTTTCATTGGGGATGACATATTTGGAATCGATCGAAACCTGTTGAAGGCCTATAATCGTAACGCAAATTTGACAACAGCTCAAGATATTTTTAATTATAGGCTGAGCCGTGCTAGGATGTCAGTAGAGATTGGGTTCGGTAGATTAGCAAGTCGATTTCGAATATTTCACAGACCAATTGAAGTCGAATTGGAAACTTGCGATCCGGTGGTAACAGCATGCTGTGTTTTGCATAATATGTTGTCCAAAAGTAACTCTGACTTTTCAAAACACCAAGAACCGGTTATATTACCATCCACTATAACATCCTTGCCTACACAGTGCCATGAAACCGTACGTTTTTCTAATGAAATGAGAGAAAACGTCAAAAGATATTTTGTAACCGATGGAGATACTCCATTCCAATGGCAAAAAATTCGAAAGCAAGTTGTAATCCCTGCATTGGTTACAATTGAGTAAAATTTTTATAAAATATGTGCAAAAAAAAGTTTAACATACAAATAAAATAAAAATTTTTAATGTTATAATTTTTATTTTGCATTTAATTCATTTAGCATTTAATAAAATAATTAAATTTGTATTAAAATTAAAATTTAATTAATTCATAAACGTAAGTATAATAATAGTTTAATATTAAAACATTTACAATGTTAACATATTTATTAAGTTAGGTCTACCATGTAGTTTGAACATAAATTATCTTTT
The DNA here is from genome assembly GCA_964034835.1 of Muscina levida. Taxonomy (NCBI): domain Eukaryota; kingdom Metazoa; phylum Arthropoda; class Insecta; order Diptera; family Muscidae; genus Muscina; species Muscina levida. The sequence continues at coordinate 75,762,412 of OZ035884.1, forward strand.
TTAATTCACATATAATAATTCACAAGTAATTTATAATCACATTCAAGAATTTTTAATTTATATTTAATAATATTTCATATGTATTGAAATAATATTGGACATGTACATACATGGAAAAATAACATTAACGCTTATTGAACCGAACACAAAGTTTTAAGGCACTGAAAGTTGTGACAATTGCAACGAAATCGATTTTCCATATACGTTATACATATTTTCTTCCTGTTTGTTTGAAGAAGACATAATGGAGCAAGACATGTCTGTCTGTCGTACGAAAGCATCAATAGCATAATTAAACTTTTCACCTCTTTAAATTTTTTGCCTCTTAAATGATTTTTTATAACTTTTAGATGTTATTGGAGTATCGACACTGCTTGCTGACATTAAACTTTCTTGGCTTTGCTCTAAATCCAGAAGACTGTCATTCAAATTGGGACCTTCTTCTAAAACACAATTTTCTTCCCCAAAAGATAAAATGGGTGTTTGAGATTCTCGCTGTAAAAAACATAAAAATTAAAAATATTTTGCTATTACTGCATTGGAAATCAATGACTTACTTTTTCTGAATTACATGTAGTCTTCCGAAACATTACTGAGGAATTTAAAAAATTGAGCTCATTATAACAAAACAGATGGGGATGATATGTTTTTTCTGCAGATGATCCCGATTTTTTGGATGATTCTACTTTTCTCTTCTCAATGACATAAGCTGAACGTAAATTTTTAATTTTTTTTTTAACTTTTTTTTAACTTCATCCATTACTATGGTTTTAGCAATTTCTTGCTATGCGTTTTTTTTTCATATCATTTCTCTTATAGCTCGAACTGCGGATGTCTCAAAGACATGGAAATTGGCGGTATAGGTTTATAATTTTAAACACAAGACGGTCCACTCCATTTTGCTAAAATACAAAATTATTTATGTATAAGAAAAACAAGTAATTTGTTTTCAAACAACGTTAAGACGGTAAGTACTATTTAAGCGAAAAAAATTAAATTGTGAAATAAATAATGATGTATTTCTACCAATACTTGCTTCCAGACCGCCTAAACTCCTGTCAACTCCGCGTTCAAAAGTTCCATACCTTCCGTACTTCAGCAAATCGGTGAAGGATCTACAATATCGTCAACGGCCAAACGGATATTGAATTTAATTCGCTCTGAATATTCATTGCCTGTACAAGATGCACCTATTAAGAAACCATCAACAGGAGGTCTGAGTGAAGCCGATCAGCAACAACAACAACAAAAACATACTAACAAAATGAAGAACAACGTACCAAAAAGTGAAAGTATTGTACCAAAAAGTAAAATTTTTTGCACAAAAATTACAAATAATTGTACCAAAAAGTCAATCATTTCCTCAATGTTCAACTGAAAACAATAAACACCAAAATTATAAAAGATGTTTAATAGAATTTTTTTCTATTCTTCGTTGTTTTTGTAAGTGTTGGGTACAATTAACAGAAGACATACAATGTCATGTCATGTTATATACTGTTTTACTGAAATTATTGGAATTGACAATAATATGCATATTTTTTGTCATTGCACTCAAAGCACAAAATAAACCCATTCACTGCTCCGTACCGTTGCACTCAGTAGTGTTTAGAGTATCCAATTTTTTTCGAATAATTTTTTCGATTAAGAAAAATAGTAAATTTCGACTAACGAATAATCGATCAATTTAAACCGATTAATCGATTTAAATTATTTTTAAATAAATTCTTTCTTTATATAAATGTAATATAAATGTAACAGATGATGATATTTTGTTGGAAGAAGAAGAGGAAATAATTGATATCAATGAAAATAATCCATAATAAATAATCTATAAATAATAAAAAAAATAAATAATCTATAATAATAATCTAATCTATAAAAAGTATTCAAAATTTAAAAAAAAATCGAATGTAAACTATAATGTAATTGATGATTTTCTGTGTCAAGATAAAACAAAACCAGTACAGAAATTTCAGTCAATTAAACTGACTGATAAATACCATCACCCAATATAAGATATTGTTTAAGTCTTGAGTTATTGAAATTAATCGATTTGTAATTAAACCCAGTTAGAAAGTTTCAGACGGGCAACCTGACTTACATTTACCCTTACCCTCAGTAAAACAAATAATTTTCTATTATATTGATATTATTACTCGATTTCGGAAGTGGGCGGAGTGGTACATTTGTATGGGTGGTACGAGAAGATGTGTGTTTAGGCTTTCAGATTTATTCTCCATAACTTTATCCTGTTAAAGCCTTACTAAATACACAATTTGGGCACGATTTCTTTGGGTGTACCGATATTATTACTACATCCCTAAAGTGGGCGGAAATGTACATTTGTATGGGAGGTACCATAAGGGGCGTCGCTAGACTTCCAATTTTTTCTCCAAAACTTTGTCCTGTTATAACATAACAAAATACAGAATTTGGGCGCGATCGCGTTAGGTCTTTTAATAATATTAATCGATTTCTAAAGTGGGCGGTACCAGATGTGTATGGGAGGTACCAGATGGGGCGTGGATAGACTTCCAATTTTTTTCTCCAAAACTTTATCCTGTTATAGCTTTTCTAAAAATAGAATTTGGGTACGATCACGTTTGATTTATTGATATTATTTCTCCATCTCTATAGTGGGCGGAAAGGTAGATTTGTATGGGAGGTAACAGAAGGACGTGGCTAGGCTTTCAAATTTTTTTCCAAAACTTTATCCTGTTATAGCTTTACTAAATACAGAATTTGGAGACGATCCCATAGGGTGTATTGATATTATTACTCGATTTCTAAAGTGGGCGGAATTATGTATTTGTATGGGAGGTACCAGAAGGGGCGGGGCCATGTAGCCCATTTGCAATACACGTAAGTAGTTTTGAGAAAATAATGACTCGTGAAAAATTTCAAAGCATTTGGTTGCGTCTTTCGAAAGTTATCGTGCGAACCAGCCAGACCGCTAGACAGGCGGACATGGCTCAAACGACTTAAAAAGTCATGAATCGAATTTGGTTCAAAGAAACCTAGGGTCTAAATTGACTCCTTCTATGTGTTACACTTTTGGATCGTATCAAATGATATATACCCTCAACCCATAAGGGTGATGGTATAAAAAGATCAGAAAAACTAGAAAATGTTTTCAACGCAATTCTTTCAGTTTCATCAACATCTACTTTAAGTGAAAGACTGTTTTCAAAGTCAAGCTTCATTAAAACGAAACAAAACTAGTAAGGCGGTTATCTTCGGCTATGCCGAAGCTCAAATACCCTTCACTATTTGTAAAAATGGTGATAAAGCTGGTTATTTGCACTACAACTATATTTTATTAAACTTTGTACCACAAAAAAGGGGAGTTGGTAAGAAGTGGACATTACTTTTAGCTTCACAAATCCATTTTTTGTCAATCATTTTTACCGATTTTATTCTATTTACCGATAAGTTTATGAGTTGGAGCATATTTTTATGAATTTTGTAACTCCCCAAAAATGAGAATTTGTGTGAGATATGGGAGTAGTTTAAATCCGATCTTGCTTATCTTAGAACTTAACCTCTGCTTCTGGACAGAAGCTTACATATCAAATTTCAGTCCGAAAGCTCATAAACCACAGGGACATACAGACGGACACCCCCTAAAAGGGGGAGTTTGTATGGAAGGTGGGAGAAGTATTCGTCCGATATTGCTCATCTTACAATGTAAGCTCCTATTATAGGATTAAAGCTTGCATATCAAATTTCAGCTCGATATTTCCTAACCTACGGCTGTAATTGCGGCGGCAGTTTGCCGGACACCCCAAAAAAGGGGGAGCTTGTATGGGAGGTGGAAGTAGTTTTTGACCGACCTTGCTCATCTTAGAAAGTAGCCTCCGCTTAAAGATTGATTCTTGCGTACAAAAGTCTGCTATATACCTCTTAAAATACGGCTGCAATCACAGGGACCGACCCCAAAAAGGGAGAGTTTGTATGGGAGGTGAGAGCAGTTTTTGACCGATCGGTCTCATCTTAATACTCCACACCAACTTACGGTAGGGAAGCTTGCATACAATATTTCAGCTTGATTACTCTCAAATTACTGCTGTAATCGCGGGGACACCCCCAAAAGGAGGGACTTTGTATGGGAGGTGGGAGTAGTTTTTGATCGATCGGTCTCATCTAACTACTCAACCTCCGCTTAGTGTAGGGAAGCTTGCCCTTAAACTACAGCTGTAATCGTAGGGATAGACCCCAAAAAGGGTGAGTTTGTATGGGAAGTGGGAGTAGTTTTTTACCGATCGGTCTCATCTTTCTATCCAACCTCCGCTTAGTGTAGGGAAGCTCACATACAAAATTTTAGCTTGATTGCCCTTAACTACGGCTGTAATCGCATGGACAGTCCCCAAAAAGGGGGTGTTTGTATGGGAGGTGGGAGTAGTTTTTGACTGATTGGGCTCATCTTAGAACTGCTGTGAGGATAGAAGCTTGAATTTCAGCTCGATATCTTATAAACTGTGGCTGTAATCGCGGGAACAGACAGATGGACAGACGGTCACCTTTAATCAATATACCCTTCACTCCATTCATGCGCGTGGTGAAGGGTATAAAAATCGACCAAAATCCAAACATCTTAATTGCATATTATTTTTAAAAGATTATTTTAGAAGATGTGACTAAAAACTATTAAAATAAAAAAGATCTCATTTTGTTTTTATGTTTTAATATTATTTGTATGTTTTTTATTAATAAAATTTAACGCCTACATTAAATTTGTTTATTTTTCACGTAAGGTATACAGATATACAGAAATTATTCGAGTTATTCGACTTATTCGATTAATCGAATTATTCGAGCAATTTAAAAACCTTAATCGATTAATCGAGCAAATTAAAAATCCCAAAATCGTTTAATTTTTTAACCCATTAAGGCCTAGCGATGCGAAAACGAATCGCATTTTCTAGGAAACCTCAAGAAAAAACAGCTAGGGCTATCGCGATTACCAACATGTTAGATTTTATACTACAATACTGCTCATAGGTGCCACTTTGTAACTCGAGCGTATCTTGAAGAACAATTTATTTGAAAATTTTGCCAATGCGATTTTTTTTTTCGTTTTCGTAAAATTTCTACAACTTCTACAACGTAAATAAATCGTATATTTTTCGACATAATTAAAATATAATTTTTCTAATGTATTTTCCTATTTTCTGTAATTATTTCAACGTTCCTTTTATTAAGGCCCTTCCCCCTGGCCCGATTAATTGGATACTCTAGTAGTGTTATGCCCTTACACGAATTACCCTGTCCACACTACACGTACTTTATTCGATTTGACAGTTGCTTTTGTTTGTTTACTTTGCTTTGCTTGTATGCAACTCGTGGTTTTTTAAATTTGTACTAATAATTCGTGAAACCCCCTTCTTTTGCTTAATTAAAAAGGAAAATATATTAAAGGAAAGGTCGAATATAAAAAAATTAATAAAATTTGTTTCACTTTGTCTTTATCTTTGTGTTTGTTGTTTACATTTTAATTTTCATTTTGACAGCTGTTTCGATATTTTATCATAATTTAGAAGGTAATTCAAAATGAATTACCTTCAAAGAAGGTAATTCGCTCTCAAAATTTTGTATGGGGAATTACGTAATTCGCCATGTAATTGGGGGTTGAATTACGAATGAGAGCGCGAATTACGAAAAATGACTGTAGTGTGGACATGGTATTACAGTTCTATATAGAAGCTTACCAAAGCATACCAGATTCACTAGCAATTTGTTATCGATAACACTTTCGGAAGATAATTCCTTGTTCCTTTGTTGCTACAGGCAGATGCGGCTGTCAGAATACTATGTTGCCACATAATTGTAAAATATACTATGTTTTTTACCAAAGGCATTGCCAGGCTAACAAAATATTTCTCGGAGTTGTCAATGAATTTCCTTTAAAAACGGAGAGGACACATTTGAATTATTTTTCCTCAGATTAAGAATGTAATGCTTCAAGTAACAAATTCTATGTACCCAGTGTTGGAAAGAAACTATGTACCCGGAATTTTTCGCACATTTACAAAAACACTGCAAACTTCTCAAATTTAATTGAGGGCAATAATGGTGTGAAGTGCACTTTTATTACACTTTGTTGGTGCTTTATCACATCTTTTGCTCCTCTCTTTTATGGGGTTTGTGTGTTTTCGTTGCATGTCCATTCTTCCTGTTTTTTTGTTCAATATGCCAGTTTTGTTTTTCTACCTCAACTCTCCCAACTTGAATGCAGTTTTTGTATTGCCGTTATTTAGCAAAGCAAAGGTTCGTTCGGCAAACGAAAAGAAACTAAACCAAACAAACGTAAACACAGAGCATTGCTGAGAGAAGAGCAGAGAGAGCGCAGAGGCAAATGAGCCAGCCGTACACAACCACCAAGCGAACGCACGTACAGCAGTGACAGTGCAGAGAACTCGGCACTAACAGCACAAAAAGAAATCCGAATAAGGCAAAGCAGCGGCAGAAGGCACTACGAACGCCGCAGTCGAGTTTAGTTCTTGTTGGTCGTCCGTTGAAGTCGTTTCGCTGAAATAACAATATTTGAAAGAATTTACAAAAGAAAAGCCAAAACCCCCAAAACCAAAACGGAACATTTCAATTATAAGAAAATTTCCTCTGCTTCTTCGTCTGGCGAACAACCCGTATGTTCGCTTAAGTGTTTTCGTGAGTGTATCAGTGTGCGGTTCTTTGCCTCCGTATCTCTGTGTTTGTTTGTATTCCTTCGGTGTAAAATTTCGTGCGATCAAAAGGAATAGAGGAAAAAAGTATTTGTCATCAAAGGAGATTAAGAAAAGTGGTAATGAAAATTTTCCGTCTTTCAGTGAAAACTTAATTCACAGCACAAATGTTTACTATTTTTGTTAGTATGTGATTTATATTCTGCATTCAAGTCTTAATTTCGGGAATAGACGAAAATTTGCAAAACAAACGTCACAGTGAGAGCAGAGTTCATTCAGTTGACCAATATGTATGTGTGCGTGTGTGTGTTTGTGTGTGAATATGACAAAACAAATGTGCAATCTCTTGTGTCCATTTAAGGGGAAAAAGATAGAGATGGGCAGAGAGAAAGAGTAAGAAAAAGAAAAGAAGTGCATTGATAATAGCAAATTATTTATTATAACAATAAAAACATCACATTTTACACTAAAAGCAACAAACACACAAAAAAAGAAATGAATAAATAAAAAAGAACGGGAGAAGAAAAGTTGTGAAAAAACACAGCACAGTTCAGCTGCAACAACGACAACAACAGCAACATGAAATTAACAACATGCACTGCAATAAAATCTAGTAGTAACAGCAACAAACTACAACAACAATTGCAACAAATGCAATTCTCATAGTGCTAAACAATGGAAAAAAGTACAACAACAGTACAAGCAAAAATTTTCTTTTTTTTTTGCATTGTTGTTGCTGCTGTTTTAGTTTTCCACGATTGTATGGATGGTTGCATGCACTCAGCAAGCCGAGAGTATGTTTGCGCAAAGGGGCGATCGGGGAACACAGGAATATGGGTTGGAAAAATGTACACTTTTCCCACTGACTGACTGACTGACGTTTGTATTGTGTGTATAAGTGTGGTTGGCATCATCATAATGACCATCATCATCGTCATCATCATCATCTACGCTGCCGCTGTAGCCGTCATCTCGTCATAAAGTTTGTAACTTAGTTGGCTGGAAGAAGATTTGTCCGTCCGACCATTGATTATGATGCGGTTGCAAAATTTGAGATGTTGCTGTGAAAATTAACTGTGAACCAGTGGAAAACCCACTGACAGCCATCATTATCGCAGCAGCACTAATAAATTAAGTGTAGAAAGAAAATAGCGTAGAAAACGATGAAATGTGTTTGCAACAAAATGAATAAATGTGAAAAATTCAAAGAAATTGAGTTCACCACCAAGTTCGCCACCAGTGTGAATATGTACAATCTGTAGTCATCATCATCATCATCATAATCTATATTATCACTAACCATCATTATCGTCGTCCATCATCGGTGTAATGAATACATTCTAAACATGAAACTCCAATTGCACAATGGCCAATAAAGAGAAAGAAGGAACGCAAACAACTTCATACATGTTTTATGCGTTGCATGTTCTCGGGCCACCCGTCATAGGAGTATGTCGCTCCTTGTTTCATGTCAAATTTATGTACTTTTTATACTCGATGAGACAAACCCAGTTTTTTTTTGGGGTCTCATTACCATATTTTGTTTTCTGTCCCAAAGAGACTTCTTAACCATCCCACCCTAAGGATTATGAGTTTTCCAAATATAATGTCATAACACCAGAAAAAGTCAGTGTAGTTAAATGTTTGTTCATGTGTATCATGACACCACTTCCAGTTTTCTTCCTTCATAATCGCTTTTGCTAGTTTACTCATAGTTTTCACCCACCCCCTTTTAATTTTACATCTCTTACATCAGTTTAAAATACAGCGTCTGACATTTGAATGTCACACATTGTGATCTTTACAATTGACAAGATGTAGGAGCTGATAATGTTTTGCTGTAATACAACAAATGTCTTTAATTAAGATCAATTGAAAAAAAAGAAGGCTTAATATTCTTTGGCTTATTTTTTGTGTTCCAAAATGTTAACTTTGTCTTATTCACATGTTTCTTGATTTTGATTGTTACCAAATGTTTTGTTGATTACCCTCTGGTTCTGACCAGGACAGCTGTCGCCGTATTTTATGGTTAACTCGCACCCCTCTTTCGCTCTCTTATGACGCTGATATCGTTTACTCCATATTCCCAGTGTAGGCACCGAACCCTCTCTCCTTTAACATAATTTATTTATGCGTATTTTGTGTGTAGCCCCACTTAAGTTACGTTTTGGGCTATATGGGTGACTCCATGCAAGTGGTATGTTAAAGAAGATTTGTGGTCATGAGATATTTTATTTTACTAGAGGGAATATTGTGAGTGTTTTTTCTAAAACGGTCGGTCTACTGAGACATGACATGAAAGGGTATTCAAATTAATAGGAATTTTGTCATGATTAGAAATTATGATGGAATTAATAATACTTTTTCCGAGTTTTTTAGTTTTGGACACAATATTCAGACACACAACTGTGTAGGTAATTAACTTAGATGTATTTCATTGAGCTAATTTAAATTTTTGTCTGCAATAAAATTTTTGAAAGATAAATATACAAAAGGTAACCATAAAATATTGATTTAAACAAAAATTATTTTTGTTTTTTTTTTTAATGTTTCCCTTAAGGAATTTAATAACTTATTTCCTAATACATAGCAATTAAATTGTCTTATTACTGTTTTTTCCCGAAGCCGTATTCCGGTTTCTTCAAAAATGTCAATTTCGAATACACGGCTTAACCGGTTTTTTATGTCGGTTAACCGGTTTTTCAAAAAGGAGTATTTTTACAGAACATTGTCAGGTTAATTCCAGGCATTTCGATATAGAACGTTGTTTATTCTTATCCGATATTCTTTGAGAAAATCTCAAAGGGTGCTTCATTGAAATTCTCTTATGTATAAGAAAATTTGTTTGAATAATGCTACTGTTTCCTCTCATCTTGAAATACCGTCTGTATTCATATAAAAAACTTTCAGTTGTCGTTACCTCCTAAACTAACTATTCAATAGTTAATAGGCATTAACTTTTGCTTAACATGTGATCGCTATTGATATAAAAAAACTTTTAGTGCAGTTATCTCCTAAACTAAGTATCCGATCGCAAATGGGTAGTTGGGAAAAACTCCTGTATACAGTTGGGATATCATCTTGAAATAGATTGAGATCTTACATTGAAATGTTTGGGAAGCCGTCGATATTCATATGAAAAACTTTAAGTGCCTTTATCTCCTATACTAAATCCAACTGTCAAAAGGAGAATAATTTGACCGATACCTTAATTCTAAACCATGCTAAGTGTAAAATACAGATTTCTCATGAAAGGCGTTCAAAGTTTTTGAGTAATTTAGATTCCACGTATATGATGTTCTGATTTTCTAATAACTTATGTTTGTATGAACTGATCATCCTGAGATCAGATTTGATCATCTATTTTACATTAAAGCAAACTGGATTCAAAACTCTAATTAATTGAAAACATGCTATGTTGACTCAGCATACCTTACAATTAGGGTATCGATATTCATATATTTTCATATTTAGTTTTTATCTAATTTTATAGTTTTTTTTTTTTACTAAATCATGTATTCCAAAACCGAATTGTTGAAAAAGGTACATTACGAATAAACCGGAAAACGTGTTTCTAAAAAATTTAAGTATTTGAACCCTTTAGGTATAATAGAGCGTGGTTTTTAGGGCAATATAAATCTATAATGTTCACGACATTTTAAAAAGAAGATAGCTCAGGAGGGAAAAAGGGAAGCGGTTAAAGAATACCTATTTTTTTATTAACTTTAGTAAGATTACTTGGGGCACTTTGGTCCTCCATTAGCGAATCTCACAGGATTTCACCATTTTGCATAACGATAATTCCTTGAGACTATCAAAACAGACTATCTTTGAGACTTCTGGTTCAGTATAGTATCCAGTGCCGTTTGTGGTGGGTTTCGTCTAGAATCCGTTATACACATTGATGCCATCCGCTATATACAACTTATCTATGTCAAGCTAAGAATTACCACAGTGTGTTGCCCGCTATATTAGATCGTCTTCAACATTTTCTTATCTTTAAATTTGAGAATATTTGAGACATTAAATATTGACAAACATAAAACCGACATTATACGAGAATACAAAAAAATTGTATAAGGCAGTACAAGAATAATGCAAGCAAATATTCATGAAACCCCACCAACAAAATGTAATCTGCAGATAAACATTTCACACTTAAACATATAAAGCTTTGATATAAAGTATTTAAATTTGGGGTTGCCTAAGGTGCCATAAAAGTTCATTTTATATACATATAAGCGAAAAGTATTTTTTTAACGTTAATCTATACTTATAAATGTATATTGTACTCTAGGGGGGGACACGATAAGGCAACAAATTTAAAATTCATGTTATGTATTTTTAAGTCCAAAACATAACGGCGTCCGAATTTGAATGCAATGTTCTTGTTCATAACCGAAATGATCTCTAAGTCAAAATGTTAAAAATAGTGGGGGAATCTAATTTAATACGGATCATATCGCCCATTGATTGTCGTAACGAAATGCCTTTTTTTCGAAATATAAATGTTGCATAGCATCAAATGTTGGAGCTATACTATGTTTATGTCAAAAGCTATAAGTAAGTATTTTGTGCAATATAATGCTGATATACAGGAAATTTCAATTTAAATTTGATTTATTTATAAATAATTTATTTGTATGGTGGATAGTGAAAATTTTTCGTCTAAAAGAAAAATAAATCCTTGGTACATTATGAAACTAGTACCAAAAAACAAACAACAATATGTTTGATTTTTATACTGTTGGGACCGGCCGTGGCATAGTGGTTAGAACACGCGACTACCATACGGGAGATCGCAGTTTCAAACCTGGCTCCAGTCATCTTAAAAGAAAAAAAAAAAAAGAAAATTTTATTTCATTGTCGGCTCCCCTTGATGTTGTCGGCAGCAACTTCGCAGTATAAGCGTCGATTCAATCGTCGTGTCTAGTAAGAGCTTCTCAAACAGTGACGATCGCATTCGTCGATAAACAAGTAGGTGCCGTTAGTTGTGAATCTAAAAATAGAAAGCGTGTTAATTCACAACAACGCGAGAAGCTATCCCATTTTAGTAAACAGAACAAAACTATCTCAAATCGTACAACAATTTCAAATTGTTATATTAAATATATATTATATTATAAATTATATTAAATATAAATTAAATTATATTAAATATATATTATATTATAAACTATATTAAATTTCTTATCATTTTAGTTAGAGTTTAACAAACAAAATTGTGGTTCTTTTTTCAAGATGGCGAACAAATTAAGTAAAATTTAAATAATTACAATAAAGAACATATAAAATGGTGATCATTTATAAAGCTCAGTTGGTCATGATTTATGCGTACGGAAAATTCTTCATTAGATGTTATGTTACTCTAACCATTATTTATATAAAAAATATTTTAAAGCAAATGCAAATTTGATCGTTTAAACAAAAATCGGATATCTTTCTCTGGCATACAAGGTCATATATGTATAGATATAGTTCGGTATGACAAAGAAGTTCATAAAATAGTTCTATAAAACAAAGGTCACTTTACCTATTACTTTGTTCCAAAAGTCCATAACATTCAAAAATTTCGAACAAAATTCTTATTCTAACGCATAAATATAATACGTACCGTTTTCTACAATCGTATCGGTTTCTTAAACCTGTTAACTTTTTGGTGGAAAGATACTCTTGTCACATAATGGGCAGGTAAATGCTAAATGATATTAAGATAAACTGATAAGGGTTACTTAACATAGTTGTAGACCACTATGTGATAAGTCTTAGAATGACACTAGTTGTCGTGTGACACAAGTAATATTTTACTTAATTTATTTCCCTTTACACCCTATGAATTAGGTATGGGATAGCTTCTTGTGTTGTTGTGAATTAACACTGGGACCAGAGTTGGACCTTGGATCTCCCGCATGGTAGTCGAGTGTTCTAACTATCATGCCAAGGCCTTTAATATTTCAAGGAATTTAAAATTTAGTTTTTCTATGCATAAAACTTGTATTTTTATGAATGACAACATTACATCACATCAAACTTATACTGGTTGAATAATTCAGGACCTGAAATACTTTCCATCAAATATTATCGAATGAAAAATATAAATCAGCGTTTCTATCTCTGCATATAGTTCAATAAGATCTTTTGATCTAAGTAAAAGTGTTAATTTGCATATCATTATTAAGCATAACACAACAAGTGACCGATTGCCTATTGTCACAATTCTCTTGACTTCCATCAGGTATCTTTCACTGGGTTCTTTAATTCCCAGCATCTTTATTTATGACTGACTATTGAATATTTTCCCATCAATATATAAGATACATTTACGTGACCCTTGGGGAAATCACGCCACTTAAAACGTGCAATTTTTGCTCTCCATGATTTCAATTAACTTACATACTGTTTAATATTTATGGGAATTGTGAAGAAAGATGTGTTGTCACAATTGTTACTTAAAGATACACAACTGCAAAGGAATGTGAATTGCACAATCACCCATCTCATTTTTTTTAGTCAGCAGCTGAGAGATAACAAAAAGTCAAATTGTTTGTACTGTAGTCTTTTTTCTTCTTGCTGCTTCCCAATGGATAGCACTATCTTGGCAGGCAGTAAGTACAACGAAAGTCTGATTACTACTTCACAAGCATTTACACTATCGTTCGGTGTGTAAGCACTAAATGTTGCTTTTCGATAAAAGTGAATTCTTATCTGCGTTTAAGAAGAAAAGAAATGCCTAAAATAATACACCTGTCGTAACTATTCCAACGGAGTTGCCCATATCTTTTGACTGCGTGCGTCTCGATTGATTGTGCCTGTGTGTGTGAGTATGCACTTGTTTTGTTGCTTTCTGTTTTTTTGCTTAGTTCTCTCTCTGTTCTAATAAGTCACATGTTGTTATTGTTTCCCTACTATTATTATTGTCTTATGGCGTTCATGTTGTTGCTGTCGTTGCTTTTGTCGATAATGTGAGATGATGCTGTGCTTACGATGGCATTCTCTGGCTTTTATCGCAAATTTTCATTCTGTTCGTTTAATTTTGTTGCGATTACGAATAATTTTCATTAACATCGTCGGTAGCTGCTGCTTCTGCTCTGCCGGAGAGGCGCAAGCGAAAGCAAATTAGGCAACAACAACGGGAAGAAACACATCAACAACAACAACAACAGCACTACAAGGCGTCAAGTTGTGCAAATAAAAAAAAAACTACAAATGAGGAAGGAGCAGCAGTCACTCACTACTCCCGACGCATGGAGCAGACAGAGAACATATGACGCTAAATACAAATTCATGATGAAGTCATGAGTATCTGAGCAGGGTGGTCGGGAAGCCTGAAGTTTGTTTCATTATAAACGAAAAGCATTCCCAAAGATAAACTATTTTTAAAGTACGTGATGATGAATAGACGCTAAAATAAAATCAGCAAAACTTTTGGTATAGCAAAGCAAAGCAGAATATACAGTTGGAAAGGAGAAGAACTACCAGTACTCGTACTTTGCATACGGGAAAATCAATATTTTTAGCATGATGAAACTCATCGCGATTACTCATCGTCGTCATGCGTTGCGTATGTGCGTTAGAAACATGGGAACATACACAATTTTCCAACAACTTTGGGTCGTAGAAAACATAGCGTCATTACGAGCGTTTAAAGCAATGCCCGGTGTTTTCCTGTTGTAGTGTGTGAATGCATAGGTGTACCTACTACCAGCAACATTGTAGCCATTAATTTCCTTCCCTTAATTGTAGGTATTTGTGCCTTTTTTTCGTTTTACTTGTTTCTTTTCACCAGAATTGGTTTTTTCACCCTGACACTGACCACCATTACTGTGGCGACTTGCATGCATGACATAGGCTTTCTCACCAATGTCAGTCGGTCTGTTACCTGTGCGCTGTGTGGAACCTTTGTTGCGTTTCGAATAGTAGGGAACTTCCTTTCAACATATTCGATGTGTTTAGTAGGCAACACCATCATCGCCACCGGTTTGTACCACATGACAGCGACTGACTATAAGGGTTGCTTGGCATTATTTCTCGAAATTGTTATCAAACTCATTCATTAATAGTAGTACATACATTCATATATATACATACCTATATCTACTCTGCTATCAAAACATGTGATTCATTTGGGTGATGTTTTGTCTCTCAGAGCACGGGTATTCCCTTGTTCTCTCTTCACAACGTGCAGGGTAGCCATCCTGATGGTTTTTAAATAAAAGGTATGCAAGCAAAACTATTCTGTTAATAGATTTGAAGTGAAGCGAAAGTAACGAATTAATTGAACAATATATAAATATTATTTAATATCAGGAGCTACTAGGGAGACACTTGTTTATACAACAAAATTAACAAACTACATTACAATTTTTCAGAATCATACAAAATTCTGTATCTTATATATATTATAGGGTGATTCCGAATTTGTTGGACCCAGTCCAGATTTTGATGACTTTTGATAATTATAAAATTAAACTATCGTATTCTCCTCATTGTATTAGGTCAAAACTCCTTACGGTTATAGTATTATAACTGATCATTTGTAGCATTTTTGATGAAGAGACGATGTGGTTGTGTTCTAGTTAGAATAATTTCTGATACGAATCCATCATCATAAAATTTTTCATTTGTAAAGAGAAGTACATATGCGCAATAGATAAAATTTAGAATTAAGAAAATCATCTGATACTTTTCCAGGATATATATACAGTCGAAACTCTCTATAACGCATTCCAAGGGACTGAATATTTACTTCGCTATAAAGAAAATTCGCTATACAAAAAGAAAAACAATTTTGTTCCTTTTAAAATTTTTTATTTGTAGTAGTCACTTATTTTGGTTTAAAGTACGATTTTCCACTTTTCATCTTCAATATAATTTTCTAATACATTTAAAGAAGTAAACACAGTATGTATCGCGATATGCAAAGGCAAACTGATAGCGACTGCAAGTAATGTGAGAGATCGTAGTGATTCCAGTTGTCACTTGCATAGTTCGGTGGTTCCCCAAAATACACTTTAAATTTTATGGTAAATAAAGGATTCAAAGCATCTGTCTCTACTTGTGCATTGTGAAAGCAACAAAGTACACACAGAACAACAATAACAACACCAAAAACACACAACAAAGCGACGTCAATTTCTTTTTTGGTGAGTGCGTTCGGTTTTGCCTACGATTGATGTATGCAAAAAATAACGAAAAATTATCTGAATAAATTTGTTATATGGAGATTGAAAACGCTTCAATTTTGAAGTTACGGTCGCAAAAATGCTTCGTTATAGGGAAATATTCGCTATAGGGAAATTCGTTATATGAAGATTATAATACACTCAAAGTAGACCCAAATACAGTGTTCTTATAAATGCTTCGTAATAAAGAGAACTTCGTTATATAGGAGTCGTTATAGAGAGTTTCGACTGTAAATGCTGATGGCTCCAGAACAAATGTGGAAAAAAAATAATTAAACTTCACAAAAAAAATGTACCTTTTCGAATCGGAATAGGATGGTGACAAAGGCATATGAAAGTTCACATTTTGGATAACAAAACCCTCAAGGGTTTTTTTAGTTTAGTGCAAAATTTTTTTTACACGCATTTGAAGCATTAAAATATTGCTTATTTATTTTTATTATCCTGGAAAGTTGTGTTGTCTTATCTTTGCTTAAGAGCTATCGAGCTGAAATTTGCAATGCAAGCTTTCATCCTTTAAGCGGAAATTATGTTCTAAGGTAGGCATGATCGGAAAAAAACTACTACCACGTCCCATTACAGCCATATTAAAAGTTATCGAGGTGAAACTTGGTTAAGGAAATTCAATATGGTAATTTTATCTTAGAATGTATAAAGCTGTCAACAATGTCCTTGTTTTTATGATTTTTTTAATATATTTTTTTCTCGCAAAATTGAAGAAATAGCTATCTAAACTATTTGGGACAAATATTGCTAGAAACAATAGGCCAAAATGTTACATGGATGGGAAAAACAACTGGTATGCTAAAATGTAAAATTTTGACTCCCTCTAACCCAAAGAGTTCTTGATTGATCTTGTTAAAAAATTGTGTCTAAACTACTATCCAATTGGATTACCTTGGTGCAAATTTCGTCTCGATCAGAAGACATTGGTTTCAAAAGTTGGGTCACTTGACATGAAATCCCCCATATTTATAATCTGATTTATCTGCTAAAGATTTTAATACCTTTTTTCATATGATTTTGAAGCACTTTAATGAACAAAATTATCTTTTCACAAAAATGCAGCAGATGACAGACTTTAGACATCTATAAAATCTAAACCGTGAGTTTTGACCTATAACAAAAATCATTGTAACGAGGATAATATATAGCTCATTTGGCGCAAGACAGGCATAACTCAAAAATATGATTTTTAAGTTAATGATGTATAATTGTTCGATATATCTTACATCATGTTGTGTAAAAAATTCGTATGAATATATCTTATATACTCCGCTTGGGAGCTATTTGATTCCCCCTATTCGGTTCTAGTTGGGAGTAAATTTAAAACTTTAAACGCGTTTATATCGGTATCGATTTTTTTGAGTTATGCCGGTCTTGCATCAAATGAGCGATATGTACGTGTAAAATTTGATCGATATCGAAGGGAATCAATTTCCAAAAGTATGATTTTTTAGCCGAGTTTAAACATAATCAATCACAAATCCATTATGATTTTTGGATTTTTCAGCTGGTGATATATGTATAGGATTTGTTCTTATAAGAGATGTTTCTGTATGCGATACATACTTTATTCCAATTATGCATTTTTTTGTTTTGATGTAGAAAACAATGAAAGTCCCCCTTTTGCAAGTCATTTATACTTTTTGCATTAATAGTGCACTTTTCTATTACAGTTAGTTGGCAACACTGTTATACGTCATATACCCCCGTTGGATACTTACTCTCTTTAATAGCTTTTATGGCCGTTAAAACAAACAAAATGTGTGTCAAACTGGGAGGGTGTAATAAATCCGATGTGTTCTGGACTCTGGTCGTTAATTTCTGTCAATTCTCTTATACAACTTCATTCAGCACTTTAACGTTTACACTGCACATTGTCCAGTGTGGCAGAGAGCGACAGCGTTGACGTAACCAGCGTTGCTGTTAACGTCGTTAGCATAATAGTAGAATGTTCTTCTTCGTGCATCGCACCAATCGTACTTTCTTCTTTTTTCTTTCTTTATCGCGACAGTCGCACATTCTTGAACATCACTAAAATTTTGTACAATTTAGGTTACGGGTGGGATTTACTCCTCGTAAATTTGGCATTTAAATGCCCAACTTGTCCGAGTTCAATGTACAAGCTCATTTATAATTTCATTGAATGTGTGCACATGTGTGTTGGTGTGCAATAATACAAAAACATAACAACAGCAACAACAAGAACAGCATAAAATCTGATATTAAACTGCGAAAGAAAATAATGAATTTTATTACAAACAAAACGAAAAAAAATAGGTATTGAGTAATAACGACAACAATTCGACATTCACACACGATTGTGAAAATATCCACATGATATCACACACAGCAGTGCGGATAAGCGAGTAGTGGCCAGAGTATCAACAGCAGCAGCATTATTGGAATGGAGGAAACTAAAGTATTTTATTGGCTCAAGGCCAACGCTTGCAAATAAACTACTTCTGACTAAGCACTAGTAGTCATCAATTTGAGGAGAATAAAAATAATAAAATTAATTATCCTTTTTCCGCATACATTGGATTTTATGGAGGGGAAAAATATTGCATGTAATAAGGTTTGAATATTAACGACGAGTATCGAAGCTTAGTTAGGGTGCTGAAGAAACTGACTTTTTGCGGAGCTGCAAATTCGTAGAATTGTTGGAAATAATCAGGGTCCTACTTCTATTTACCGCTTCATATTCAAAGAAACAAAAATTAAACTCTGCAAGACAAGTGCTATAGTGGTCAAAGGTGGCTGGATAGGGGAACAAATCAACAACAAGTCCCGCAACTGCCGTGAAGTCGAACCTAGAGGGGTAAAATGTATGACCGACCCCCAGTCATATTTCCCACCTAACATTTGTTCCAATTATACCTAAGCCTGGAGCTAAGATTAACGCAATATCTGTGAACACTTAAGCTAAAAAATTTCATATCAATACAGTGGAGGACTTGATGCATGCGATTTTGTGTTCATCAGATAGGTATGTACATTGATTTCAAATTTACGCAAACCACAAGGCAACTCAAAATAGTAGGATGACGATAATGATATTTTACAACTTTTGTCAGAACATTGTGTATCTTGCACCTTAGATTCATCTTGTAGTTCCGAATCGGAATAAAAAGCTGTTATTTCTATTGTTATTAGATTTGTTCTTTTTAGCATTATAATTAAATTTTTGACCAAAAATAGTTATTTTAAAGGAAAGAATTGTTAAAAAAATTAAATAAATACATGTTTAATGTGTTTAATATTAAAAATATTAACTTTATGTTTCGCTGAATGAAATAAAAAATGTTCAAAAAATGAAAAAATATGTATGTATTTTAAAAAAAAAATTTGTTTTGTATTTTTTTAAACTAAGTTATACGCTATTAAATATACGCCGCTAGATGAGCCTTTTAGCCCACTGTGCATTGTTGCAAATGCATTCTATGCTGATTCAGCCGATTCTAACTAGCATAGACACTGATAAGAAACGCCCCCAAAACGAAAAAATATAGTGTCATTTCCATAATGCTGAACGTTACAGTCGAACACATTTAAAGTAAAAATAACAAAATAAAAGGTATAGGTTTAGCTTATAACACTTAATTAGCCCTATAATTGGTGCTAAGGCTAATACGAATGTTAGCCAGAAACTAAAGTTGTTCTACCGATCTTTGCACGTCGAATCAGATTTAGATATAGTCCGCATATACATGTGTGTGTGTGTTCATGATATATAAATTTTTTTACTGATGGAGTCAAATTTATTTTTATAATTTTAAGGGATAAATGTCCATTACTTTTATTCGAGAGTTTTCAAAATCTGAAGATTTTTTTCTAATTGCGTAATTTGTGATTTAACTAACTACTGAAGGGAAGCCCGGGAGCAACCACGCCTAAAAACTTAAATCATGAGTCATTGTGTTTTACATCTAGTATCGTCGTGTAGACCTGCCCAAATAGTTTGCTCCACCCCAATAGAACATACTTCAATGCCGCAATTAAGGCCTGGATATAATTTTAACACGCCACGAAATATTCAAACTGTTTTCAATAACTCTTGTGTGGGGCACCTAGACTGACTGACAAGTATAATTTCGAGGGTTGCACTCCGTCCGATCTGGCCCCCTACTGTTATTATTTGCTACTTGATGTTTTTATTATACAATTATTTGGTTAAACGGGTAATTGCTAGACGCCGCCATCTGCTAGTACCGAAGTTCCTATTCGACCGGCCCCACATCTACCACCAGATTACGGAAGTAATCTGTCGGCTAACACTACGTCTCCTTCAGCTAGGAGCACAGCTCCCCATCCGGCAAACCGCAACAAATCACCTTCTGCTTCCCCATCCGGCTAGCATCACAATTTTTGTGGCTCAAGGCCACCACGCATTGGACAATAAACAAAACATATAAACTGAATGATTATTGCCCATTAGCTTGATAGGAAGCTTGATCAAAGAGTATAAAACAATTACATTCTTTCGCTTTATATTGAAATTAGTCTGTAACAGTGTTCCTACAATCGCTGTTACACCCTTGTTTTAGGCTTTGTGCTATCCAAGAGTGCAACGTAACACTCGACTAAGAATCTGCAAGATGCACAATGAGAGATGCGAGACTCGTATGGTATCAAGGGGCACCCAGCTCTATTTTTCCCGAGCATCAAACTCTTAGCCTACCAGCGTGTCTTTTGGATTAACCACAACCACCACAGAACACTGTTCCATACCCATTCGGCCGGGAAGGTAGTTGCTACGCTACCTTCGGCTCCCTACTAATACCACCTTTACTACCTCTTTTTGCCCTGCAGAGCCAGAAAGAGGTCCACTGGTCTCTGAAGAGACCTCCCTGCGGGTAAACTTTAATTATGTGGGATTTCATTAAGATGCCATTGTTCGTTTCAATAGTTACAGTTAGTTATTTCTAAAAAGAGCGATTTCGCCTGGTAGGAACAGTAGGGAACATATAAACAGTTGCCTTTATTCTAAAATTTTGAACTTTTATTCCACCCGATACACTCGACTTACTTAATTATGGGCGTGGTTACTCGAGGATCTTTTAACAATTTTCCAACTTGTCCCCTTTCTACATTTGTTTAATACAAATTGAAATCGAATCCGCCAATATTATTAAAACACACATCTTGTGGCCATCCAAGCATCGAAGAAATTTATTAAAATGTGTTTGGTAAGTTGCGGAAACGGTTCTTATTAAGTTTAAAAGCTATAACTCTTTTTAGTTTTGTATAATTTGTTACAGAAGCAAAGGCGCAATAAACCAAACTCGCCAAACAAATACAACACATATCAATTCTAAAATTAACATATTGAACTCAAACTAAGAAGACATTCATTTGGTTAGCTGTCATCATTATCGGATTTTACAAATGAAACTTATACTTTCAAATGTCTGCCGTATGTAATTAATAGCGGATTCCAATTTCCGCTTATTAATACCAAAAGTCGTGTAACGCGAATTCAAATTTGCGTCTTCAAAGCTGAAGCGTTCGCATTTTTGTTTCGAACTTAAAACTTTACACTAGAACAACGAACGCTTCGTTTTGTTGAGCGAGCATCTTTCGTCTTCATTTACATTTTGTTAATTAGCTGATAAAGATTCATTTCATCGCTGAAATGAAAACATTCCAGAGCTATTAACAAATGGTTCTATTAAAGTTGGCACGCACAGATGGCCCCACATACGTAATGTTAATGTCTACGAATGCTGAATTTTATTATGATGATTCTGATTGCGATTCAGACATGACCGATGACGACGAAATAAATTATGTTGTACACTTATTCTAATTTCTGTCAACCGTTTGTCTTAATTCGAGCATGATTTCATAAATATTTAATTACAGTTTTGCACACGAAATGAGCAATCTAGAGCATTTAAAAATATTAATATCGGAATCAATTACGATTAATTCAGATACCGCCCGCCAATTAGAGGCTAATAATAAAAGCAAATGTCTCCTTGAACTATAACCCGCTTTTAAGATTCCATTCAACGAATCGAAGCAAACACTGGCTTAGTAATACCATGACAATCGATTGGAACTATGACAGCGGATGAAGTTCTAAGCTCCAAGCCGGTTTTCTATGTTAATTTGCCAACTCAGTGTGAACACTAATAATTTATTGAAATTATCACAAAGCAAAAACAAATGTCTCCATTGTAGAATTCTCAACAAACCTTTAAGGTTGTGAGAGCGACAATAAGCTTAGGTGACGGACGTAGCGACCGACAGACCGGCTGTGTTTGCGAATTAGATCACAACTCTATCGAATCACTTTTTAACTAGTATTTCTTCTTACACAACAATTGTTCTGTGTTGTTGAAGTGTTTTTATTTCTAGCTGAAGCTTCAGGCACAGAGTCTCCAGGCATTTGTTGAAATCATAGATAAATATAGTGAAATTATGAATGACATACGAGCGTCACTAACGGACGAGTTTGGTCTTTGGAGCGGACCATATTCATATGCACGTAATGCCCGCTCTAGACGCCGTAAACGGCGCGCAAACACCACAAATATTTAGTAATAGTATTTATTTGTTCTGTAACAATTATTAGCTGGCTTCTTATCTGAGTTATCAGTTCGAGTTACGCTTTCGTTGATAGAGGACGTCTGTCAGCCGGCAAGCAATGTGTGATCGAGTGTAACGATATGTTCGGGTCTCATTTTTCGTTGTCGCTATTGTTATTTGACCAATTAAGATAATTCGACGACGGGAATAGCGTAGTGTTGTTGTAGCAGGTGATAAGAAATTCTCCTCAGCCCCAAAAAAAAAGCAATATAACAACAAATATATATTTAAAAGGTTTTTCACCTCTTGGGACAAAATAAAAATAATAATAATACAATATACATATATAAAATATTATTATGTCAGCGTTGCCAGAAGTTATGTTTAATTTCAAATCGGAGTAAAGCAGCATTGTGCTTGATCGCTGCTTGTCAATATTTTATAAATTCCCAATATAATTTTTCATCATTATCGCGTTGTAAATGTTACTATTTTAGTGAATTTGTATATAACTTAATAAATGGCCTAGATGCTCAGAACTGTCTTAGGTAATTGAACTTAGAACCTCTAGTGGGAGTGGTTGAAACCGAAATCATCGATAACAGAGATTGAAAGTTTCTGACTAGAATAAAGATCCGGCCGGCCGTGGCATGATGGTTAGAACACACGACTACCCAAGTTCAATTCCTGGCTTCAGTCATCTAAAAAATAAAAATATAAATTTATTTTCATTACAAGTTGGTGCCGTTAGTTGTGAATCTAAAAATAGAAAGCGTGTTAATTCACATCAACGCGAGAAGCTATCCCATACCTCATTCATGGGGTGTAAAGAGAAATTAAGTTTTTGTTTTTAAGCCGTCAGCATTTCAAATTGTTGACTTATACTCATAGACTGTACAACTTTTTTGGTTATCCCTTTGTGAAAAAAAGCGAGACTTATCTAAAACAATAATGAACTCTCACCCTCATAGGATATTATATGAGTAGAAAGTTTAAAGGGTGACAATCCAGCGTATGTAAATTTCTTCGCTATTAAGATGGCGTTTTTAACAATCGCCTTCAACGGATTTTTGGTTTCTTTCTTTAGCGTCGTCCCTCGAGTTCTTTGTCGCATACAACATGATCTAACAAGCGGGACCGACCTTACGACATACATAAATTGAAAGTTTCTGACTAGATGATTGTATAGTTGCTCGGTAATTGCATTATAATTGTTGACTTCTACTTAACTTTTTTGGTTATCCTTTGTGGTATAAAGAGAGTGTAAACCTATCATGGCTACGACCCACACACGGAGACTAGCATTGTCGATCCAACATTTCATCAGCGCCGTCGTTCGAGTTCTCTGTCGACTCGGACTTTTCGAGCTGGACCATTACCCATACGTACTAGGGATGTAACGAATGTGCTTTAGCGAATGCGAATGCGAATACGAATATTGGAATATTTTTTTTGCGAAAGCGAATGCGAATACTTATTTTTGGTTTTTGCGAATGCGAATGCGAAAGCGAATATTCCAGAATTGTTTAGCAAATGGCAAAAAATTGTTTACGTAAACGAATAATTTAGTATCATTCCTACTGTCTGCCTTTTAAAATAAAAATGTGTATTCCAGTTAAGTAATTAAGCATAAAATATTGATTTCAAAGTAAAACAAAAACAAAAATATATATAATTCTCAGAAATTCAGTCTTTAAGGTAACTAAACAATAATTTTATTTACTTTCGAAAACATTGACGTATTCAGTATTCAAAGTTTAGTAAAGCCAAGTTGTATTTAAAAAAAGAAGCTTCGCTGCTTTTTCGCTATGCAATCTAGTTCTTAGTGGATCATAGATAAGTCCGGCTCCACTAAACAACTGTTCGCTGGGAACACTTCCCGGAGGCGTAGCTAATAACTGGCGTGCCAAAGGTACTAACTTTTGGTATTTCGAGCTGTTTGGTTTCCACCATAATAAAGGATCTTCTGAAATATTAATTATTTTCTCTTTATTGTATTCAGCTAACAATTTTATTGCATGAGAGACTGAAAACGTAATCTCTTGCATGTTGTCATCAGTCTCAATATTACTATTACTTGTATGAATGCAAATGCGAATATTGAAATATTTTTTTTGCGAAAGCGAATGCGAATATTGAAATATATATTTATACGAATGCGAATGCGAATGCGAAAGCGAATGTACAAAACGATGCGAATAATTCGCATTCGCATATGCGAATGCGAATGTTCGTTACATCCCTAATACGTACAACAAGATGTAACCAATGTAACCGCTAAACTTCAATGCACTTGACTACGTTAATTTCGTTTTGCAGCTCAGGTAGCTCATGATTAATTCGGATTTATTCCTCTCTATTACTGCCTCAATCTAGTCGTCTGCTTGTGCTGGACTTTTGCTGCAGCCTCATCTTGCAGTTTTAAGCGGGCAAAATATGATTTTTGTTAAATATCGTGCCACTCGTGTTTACTGCAGCTTTCCTCGTTATCATCTCATCTCCTATTTATTATGTGCCAAACTCGGCCATGGTATCAAGCAATTTCTGCCGTATTTATAGTCAGCAGCACAATATCTGTCCAGGGGTGCCCAGTGCCGTTTACTTTAACCTTTTGATAGAATTTAATGAATCCACCTCTACCCCTAGACCTCTCAATATCTTTGCTTTTTTCGCTTATATTATTCTAATAGGTATTCCGAGCCATGTCCTTGCCCATGCCATTATAACCTGTCTAAATCCATTGTCGGACGAGTTTGTATGTAGGCTGAATCTACTGAGCAATGGACCAAGACCTTCCTAGTTTTGCAGTAAAATCTTCCAGGGCAAATGTATTGTCGTGGCCAGGGCAGCTGTCCATCTCGTCTCCTGGATGGCGGTGATGTTAGTATTTATATATTTTTTAAGGAAATCCGCCAACCAGGTAGTTTCTCCTTCGCTATAATGAGTCTCGAGGTCAATTTAAATCTAGCTGTGCTAATTTAAAAGCTTTTGCACAAAAAAGTATCGTTGCAAAATTATAAAAAGAAATTTACAAAATTGAAGATGTGACGGGTGGATCAGATGGACGTTTGATAAAGTTCAATCAAGACGTGTAGAATTGACTCTTACATAATAATCTCGATAGAACTGTAATTGATATGGATCAATGTCTGATAACGTCTATCTTTTTTGAAAAACAAAACTATTTTCTTTCTAATCATCGATCAGGCGTTCCATTAATCAAATTTTTACTATCAAATAATTTTATTACCAGACGCACATCATTAATGGTTGGTTAATAATCTATCCTCGTAAACCCCTATTTTGAGTTCTAACACACTCCACCTTGAGGAAACCTCAATCAAGGCGGCGGCAATCGTCAATGAACATAGAAATTCATTAACTATTTTCTCAATTTTTGTTTGTTACTGTTTTCGATTTTGTATTCTTAGTTATTATGTTGTGATCGTTCACTGCTTTCTGTCTCCTATCCTTCTTTGTTGCCGGCATTTGTATCGATCGCTTATGCTCGTTTGAGTTCTCGCGGTCTCTTCTCGTGTGTGTGAGATCCAGTAATTGAATATTCGAAACACATTTTTCTGCCATGTATTGTCCATTGCTGTGAGCTGTTACCGTTTTGGCCATGTCCATTAACAAATTAACGGCAGTATATTGCTAATAAGCTAAGTGGGCAAGCACAAATTGCCAAGCGGGCTTAGCGAACGTTCCCATAAAGAGCGCGCAAACATTTCCGCCAAATCAAATCAAAAGGTTTTTAATTCATCATTACTGCGCTGTGGTAGGTAGGGGATGGGGGTATGAGAGCGACAACAAGCGATTGTTTTATAATCGCATTAAATGCCGACGCTCCACAGGTAAATGTGATGTGTGGAGACTAACTACAACAGCACCTGTTTCAACACGCTGTGATTTGCACAAACAATAAACACACACATTCATACATGCATACACATTTACTGCATACCCGCATTATTATTGTTGCTCATCGTTTGCACTGACACTCATCATATCATCAGGCCGGCATCGGAAAAAATAGCAAACCATTGTATGTAAACAAATCACGACAAGAAACAATCCGTTCTTTTGTTCTTTGCTGCTGGTATCATTTGCTTTTGTTTCCGGTGTCATCTTCGATGTTGCGTTGTCGTCGCCGCCATCAGCCGTTTGTGTATTGGCCGAGCCATAGACAATGTGTCCGCTGTTGTCGGCGTTTCAGTGGGACATAAATGTTTAACCGGTGGCACCTTCACAAAGTTAATGTAAATTTATTATTTTCGTGTTGTATCGGCAAATTAGTTCGAACATCTCTCTGTGACGCATCCGTCCGTCCGCCGTTCTCTGTCCACCACTGCTGCTGTCGTTAGGCTCGTCGACGTTTTCGCTTAATTTAACTTGCATGTGAGCAAGCGACGTTGGAACATGACATGTGTTTGTTTGGTAGTGAGCAGTTTTATAACTGCCGCGCAACTACCGCTCTCGTCATGGAAAAATAGCAATTCTGTTTGCGTCAGCCGGCATTACCGGCAACCCCCTAAACAAATGATTTCTATGAGGCTATCCGTCTGTCTGTCTACGGCAACGGATTATCCATTCTCCGCACGCAGTGTAAACAAATCGAATTGTCGATTTCTCTGAGAGTGAGAGCGTAATTAGAGATTACACGTGTTTGTGGGATACCAGAGATGGAAAACCTAGCACTGTTGAGTACTTTTTTTTTTGCATATAAAGACTGTTCGATTTTACAGAATTGACATATTACATATTTTTAAGGGGTGGTCTGAGTCATGACTCATCGTTGGTCCTAAGACTGGTACTGTAGAACAGAGGCAGGAGTGGTCTAAGTTATGGCGTAAGGTGTTAATTTCACCTCAAATAACAAAGCTATGTTAATGTGTTCTCTCGTATATAGGACCGGTGCCTACCCACCAGGGACTGGTCACAGGACTAGTTCTCTGTTAGTTTGCATTCCCGTAGGAAAGGTTTGATTTGATCACAAACTAATCTTTTTATCATTGGACTTAGTATAGAAATAAATACATTTAAGCAATCCAAAACAATTTCAAGATGAGATCCCAACTGTATATTGAGATAATATCTATTAATGGATATGGTAATGGTCAGTGAGAATACTAATTTTTGAAAAAGCGGTTATCTTAGTGATTTCACAACTATTGTACGGTGATTTTTCGCAATTGGGTGCATAGTTTAGGAGATAGCGACAATTAAGAGATTTTTATATGAACACTGAGTTATCCCACCCATTTCAAGATGAGAGGAAACAGCATCAAGCAGTATTTTCCAAACAAGGCTTCTATGCCGATTTGTCTAGAATTAACCTGGCAATGTTGTGTGAAAATACTCCTCTTGAAAAGCCCGATTATTCGACATAAAAAACCGGTTAAACACGTATTTAAATTTTTATTTTTTTTTATATAATATAAAACTGAAGTCCAATATTGTGTTTACCAAGGCTTCTATGTGTTTCAGTATGGGACTACGTTATTACTTACATATGAGTCGAAAATGTGTACTTATGTACTTTTACATTTAGTACAATTTTAAATTTTTGTTCAACCCTGTTAGAGACTAATTACTCAAAGTTACGCGTTGTGAGCCGTTTTCTTACGTTACGTACGTTGTGTTTACTATTGTTTATACCGTAAAAGTAACTTGAAATGCTGTGTAAAATAAATTAGTATTTTGATACAAATTGTTAAAAGTATTTTGAATGTTGTAAAATGTCCAATCATACATTAGTTACCAAATCTTAAAGTCTGATTTTGTGTCTGCCGACTTTAATTATATTAAAGTAAAGGCTAAGAGGCGTTACCGATAGAAACTTAACTGTTTCATTAATTGTGATTGTTACATTGACCGAGCACCAAATTTTTAGCCTTAAACATTAAAATATCTGGCCTGATCATTTACATATTTTAGAGTATTAATTGATTTAAATAACCAAAACACTAATAAGTAAAATACTAAAGATACTTTTCAATATTAATTTATACTTGTCAACACTTGAAATCAAGCTAATTTGAAAATTGTATATGGGAAATTCCACATTTTAAATAAAAATCGGTCAATTAATATGTACAAGAGAACGACAATTATGGACAAATGGAAAAAATTATATTTTTTTAATTTTTATCAATTTGGCAACAATTTGAAATGAGCATATATCGAACGCTAGGACTTACATTAACATTTTCTAATATTTCATTTATCTTGATAAGTAAAAACTGTTATCTCCGAAAAGACAAAACATCTGTTTGCTTTCTCATAAGGTTTCGGCATTTTTGTTTTATAATAAATTTTTTATAAGTTAATAGAAATTAATAGAAATATAAAAATTTTGTGTCACACCCGACACCGTAAATATGACAAAAGTTTAATAAAATAATTATTTGCATGATAAAACATTAATACTTTCCAACAATAACAATGTAAGTGCAATTAATAATATAGTGAAATTTTGTGAAACTTTATTTCAATATTTGAGTACACCCATTTGGTCACACCCAGCCCTAGGTAAAAAATGAAGACATCCTTTGGCCATAACAAACACAATGTTTGGGTTTAATTAAATATAATTGACATGAAATTTCTTTGCTACTGGCCATGGTAAAGGCCATTACATACATAAGTTCATTTAGTATAAGAGCCTCCTTAAGGCGTTAAGATAGGGGGTAGGTATTTTAGAGAAAATTTTTAGCAGGGAAATACTAGTGGGGGTCGGTTATATATTTTACCTATCTTGGAGGCACCATGGGATCGGCTGGAGCTAATTAAAAACAGAAAATTTTTAAAAATAAAAAATTTGTATGGAATTCGTCTTAAGGGTTGAAACTAGGGTGTAGATATATTTTAAAAACTGTTGCAAAAATATTTAGGGTCGGTCAAACATTTGACTCCTCTAGGAGCTGCTTTAGGGCAGTTAGAATGTTGGGAACAAATTTTATTAAAATTTGATTTTTGTGTGGAAGCCCCCCTAGGGGGTGAAGATTGGGGTAGGTATGTTTGCGAAAATTTTTAGGTGGGAAAATGACTTATTTGAACACTCTAGGGGCGATGCCAGGGCAGTTGCAGAGCTTGTTGAGGATTTTTTTCCCAATACGAAAAGCTTCTCGTTAATAACCAAGTGCTCGATTTTGATGTTAGACTCATGGTTTCTTGGGCAAAATTTCTCAGAACTCATCGTAGATTACGATTTTGCTTGATAGAGAAAAAAATGACCAACTCAATATATATACTATTTTTCAGATAACGAATAAATATGTCTCATTATTTTCTTATATGTTTACCTTTATGTGTGATAAATAATTGAACTCTATAAAAACTTTAATTTCTTCATACTTTTGGAGTGTCACATCCGTCTTTTTCTAAAATGTTGTTTATTATGAAAAGGCAGTTTTTTGTGAACAGTAAGTACTTAACACAATCAAAAACAATATAAACAATTACCTATATCACAATAAATGTGGACTTTATACGGAAAATTGTACAAAATTTAACCTGAAAGTCAAATTTTTGTAAAAGCTTAAATTTCTAAGGTCACACCCGTCGTTGTCTTCTAATGAACATTCTGATCAGAAATCCAGATCCTTCAGTATCTACCTGTTACCAAATGTTTTAAAGCTTAACATTCTTGGTAATCGCATTTTTTAATAATAGATCTATTTATGAATTATAACCCAAAATATGACTAATATAGTCACACCCGTCACAATGGTTTGAATATGATATCAAAATTGCGTTGTTGCGAAAAACATGAATAACTTATCCAAACAAACAATTATACGTTTTAATCGTGCACTTTCTGAATAAAATAATAAACATTAGGTTGATTCTTTTTGAAACTTTAAAATTTTTTTAAAAAAACATGCAAAAAATTAGCTTTTTTAAGACAAAAACAGACAGATTTGACAAGTTGTCTATATATTTTATTTTTTTTTATAAATAATCATCTTAATTTTCATTTATGTTTATGTACATATTTTCAGATTTTGGGATTTTGTCATTAAGATTTTACAACAAATAATATTTTATTAATCAAAAGATTTATAGACAGTATATTTAATTATGACATTTCAAAGGTAAAATAGGAAAAACCTTTATTTTTAAATGTTGATATCAAATATAGTTTGCAAACAATTGTGTATTTTAACAGATTTACAAAGCTGTAAGTCAGTATATGCACAATGTTTTCTTTTGGTGATTTTAATTGTTAATTTTATAATAATGCTATTTCATTACATTCTCTTATAAATGGATAAGAAGAATTTTCAATTTTGTTAAAATAACTTTCAATTACAAGTTGTCCATATAACTCCATGTAACATTTCAAATTCGCTGAGACACTTAAAATCGGTTCATATTTAATCACGCTTATAACTGCTTAAAGATACATAAAATCGGTTTTTACCCGTAACTCAAGATTTTGGTTGTGTTTGGGAAATTACTAAAACAGATTCTTGTTGTGTTCAGCAGCACCTACCAGCAAAATAGACATTTTATCTTTTAACATGCATATCGACTTTCCCTTTTTTGTATAATGTTTTGATATACCCTTTTTTCCATTTGCAAAAAAATTATTCTCCAAATTGGTTCCCAGTCTGTTGGTATGTTGTAGTTAATGGCAGCAGTATTAAATTAGATTTTACTGAGACAGGAGGTCTTCTCGACATCTATTTATATTGAATATAATGACACACCACTCTAATGCATAATCACACATATGGACTCACAACCTTTTAAGAATTTATACTTTGACATGACTCACTCAACATATTTCAATCAATTACCATGACTCATTGAACTGCCCATGCATAAAGATTCATCCATTTGCTGAATGGCGCCTGTTGCAATTGGCCTTCAACACAATTCTATGAAACGAAAATAACAGTTCATACGAAGAAAAGAAACATATTGCGGAATCCTTAAATCAAAATCAATTGAATCCGTTTCAATTCGGGCAAATGTGACAATTAAAAATGATCAAGTAAATCAATTTGCCATTTAAAAATGCCATTAAAATTCATTGAATGCTCTCCAGCACGTTTCAATGGAATTGCGTTAGCAGCTTTTTTTTTTTTTGCTTAAATGAAGTTCCACGACTCTACTCTCTCGGCTGATCAAAGGGAATCGTAAAAATCAGACTATTGCTCCACATCACTTGACGCAATTTAATAAATAACTAGCAGAAAAAAACCAATATGTATCTAAGGCGGTATAGAAAACAAGACAAAAAAAAGAATGCAAATATGTATATAAAACAATTATTTATCTAGAGTTGACAAAAAAAACTAAAAAACTATATGAATGGCTGGTTAATTAACTAATGTTTGTTGTATCTCTGCTTCTTTTCGATTTCAGCTGATGAGAATTTGAAAAAGAAATAGTTAACTATTTGAAAAATAACGCCAAATATCACATTGGGTTACATACCAAAGTATAGCTGCTGCTCCACCGCACACCCGTGACAATACCTGACAATTTCCGCCTTTTAGTACAATTGGAACTTGGTTCACAGCGGCGTCCGGCACCTTGTGAACTTGCTGGGAAATTAAAGACGACAAATGTAAACATGTGTTTTTCGTGAACTGACACACGAGTTGGCCAAACCAAGTGCAGCAACCGTAAGTTGTGTTGTTGTACCCCATCACCTCCAGTTTGCACGGGCATACAACAAGATCTTCAGATTATAGTCTGCAAGCAAACCAACATAGTCCAAACTGGCGGAGAAGGAAGGAAACTTTTCTTTTGCAGCGTCATCATACGGCGGCAGCTCCCAACAGCTGAGCAAACGCAGACGTATTTATGCCTCGACCGGTAGTGCTGCTAACATCATCATGGACCGTGAGAGTCTCAGTGAATGGGCTAAGGATAAACCGTTGAGTATACTGCAACTGGATCCGGCTGATCGTGCCGTGTTACGAATAGCAGGTAAGTCTCGTCTCGAAACGAAAATGAATACATATACATATTGTCAGTCTTCTATGGTCTACCAACTCCATTGACTATGAGGTAATCGTTGCCAGGCTGTGGCATCGAAACCAGTTTCCTCTCAATGAATATTTTCAACTTGACGTCATACTCCTAAAATAGTCTCACTACTCCACTTGACTGCGGTATGCAAATGGAACGACGTTCACATTTGCCCCTGCAGCAGATTGCATGACTGTCAGATTGGTACTTGAAGTTATTAATTGTAATTTTATCTCGCTCAATTCGTAAATACAATTCAATTGTGATTTCCCTCCCACTTGGCTCGCTCGCCTGCATTGCCGTTTCCATGTAATTTTTTTGTAATTTATTTGTGAGTGATTTTCATTTGCAATGTAACAAATGAAATGATTTATTGCAGTGACACAAACCCAAATGCCACGAAGCGGGGGCACTACCGTATGCTGCATTGCGCCTATGTATGTGTGTGTGTCTACATCCGATCTGAACTAGAGTGGGAGTTTGAGAATACAATTGAAATAAAAACAGATTGAAAATGACATTAAGGATTGTAAAGTGGAAATATGCACTAAGTGTAAATTGACTATGCTAATTAATAGCAATAAATCAATTGTGGAAAACCTTGGATGCACTTCAGATCTCTGAGTGGTGTTAATTTTAAAAATATTGTTAACATTCCTTGTGTCCAATTATAACAATGGCTGTGCTTTTGTCATAATTTATAATGTTACAACAAATACTTAACGTTTACGCAAAATACAGTTTGGACCAAAAATATTTTTACTTTTCAAATAAAGATAAAGAAAACACTAGATAACTGATATAAAAACTGTTTCATTATAATGAAAGTACAGAGATGGGGAATTTTTACAATAACATCCTTGATTGTAGCTTAGTTTCCTTAGTGTACATATATTAAATTTGTTGGAAGTTATGCAGCTTAACCATCATTAGCTAAATACAAATCTCAATTTTATTTATTGCTAAATCCTTTTTACGTTGGGGATTTACATAACGTTACATCATTTAACTTTCAGATGCAAAACAAATCGGCAGCCACAATATTTTTCAAATTTACAACAACAACAAATTCCTGTTTTTATTAAGAAATTCCGTGCAAAAGTTTAGAACTACTATAATTTATATAATTCCACTGCTCTGCAGCTCTGTGATTTGCAAGTAAAAACTATGTTGCCTGCTTAAATGAATGAAATGACAGCATTTTGAAACTAAAGCTTTCCATTGGCAATCACTTGCGGTGCTCTACTTCCCTCAAATTTATCGCAAATAATCATCATCATAAATAATTATTCAATTATTGTGCCATCACATGCACAGCGATTTAGCTGGGCTAGTGCTTGCTGTATCTCACTGCTGCTGCTGCTGTGTTGTGTGAGCGTTCTCCAGGTCTGTAAATTAATTTACTGTTTGTGGCATTTTTCTAAATAAATCTCAAAAATTTTATCTTTTTCTAATCGTTACAAATTCTCACCGAGTGGAGGAATTGAAATTTTGCGAATGAAATAGTTAATGACGAGATAATGTGTGAGTGTAGGTGGAGGGAGGTTAATCATGGTTTCCCAATCGTTTTTGCAGCGAGGGCAATAAGTTAACAATTATTAGAGATACTTATTTGATTTGTTAGCATAAAAATATTTGATGAATAAATTGTTTGAAATATTTAGTTCTAATGTAAGTTTTAGGAAATTCCACATAAAACGGTCTTATACAGGAAAAAATATAATTCTATAAAAATATAATAAAAATCGGTCAATTAATATATACAAGAGAATGACAACTATGGACTAATGGAAAAAATTATTTTTTTAAATTTTTTTTATCAATTTGGCAACAGTTTGAAATTAGCATATAACGAACACGCTCACTTCCATCTTTATACGCTAGAACATATAATAACATTTACTAATATTCCATTTATCTTGATAAGTAAAAACTGTTATCTCCGAAAAGACAAAACTTCTGTTTGATTTCTCATAAGGTTTCGGCTATGTATGTTTTATAATAAAAGTTTTATGAGTAATGGAAATATACGCATTTAGTGTCACGCACGTCCCCGTAAATATGACAAAAGTTTAATAAAATGGTTATTTGCATGATAAAACTGTATAATACTTTCCAACAATAACAATGTATGTGTAATTAATAATATAGTGCAGTTTAGTGAAAATTTATTTCAATATTTGAGTACACCCATTTGGTCACACCCGTCCCTGGGTAAAAAAGAAGACTGCCATAAGCCATAACAAACACAATGTTTGGGTATACTTAAATATGACTGCCATGAAATTTTTTGCTACTGGCCATGGTAAAGGCCTGTACATTAGGGCGTTTCACCAAACGCGTTTTTGCAACTCTTGAAGCG
The DNA here is from genome assembly GCA_964034835.1 of Muscina levida. Classification (NCBI taxonomy): domain Eukaryota; kingdom Metazoa; phylum Arthropoda; class Insecta; order Diptera; family Muscidae; genus Muscina; species Muscina levida. The sequence continues at coordinate 75,797,163 of OZ035884.1, forward strand.
GAATATTAAGGCTTGTGATCTAAAAGAATTTCGAAAAAATTTTTGGATTTTTTGAAGATGGGTGTGGTGTCGCTGAAATTGATTTTATCAAAAAAATGAGGTTATGGAGAAAAAAATTGTATATTATTTTTTTCTGGTGCTTTTTGTTCATACAGCTAAACAATTCTCTTCTTATGGATCCGATCCCACGACAAAAAAATTATTGGTGTGAAAAATTATTATATTATGGACCACTTTGATAGTCTTAAAAGTGAAAAATTATTTTTCCTAGATTTCAAACCTCGATAACTAGAAAAGTTTTCAACATTTTTTCAAGATGTAAAATGCGTTGGAAAGGTCTTTAAATTACCTTTCATTCGGCACATAGATTTATTTTTACTTGTTGGAAAAATATAAGAAAAAAATTAAAGATTGAGAATTTTTTTTTTATTTATCAAATTTTATGAAAATTAAAAGAAATTCATTATGTTTCGTTCTTGTTTAAGTAAAAAAAAAAACATCTTAAATACATTGCTTTAATAAAAATATCAAAAATTCAATTCATCAATATATTTGTATTCCCATACAAAATGAAAAGATATTAAATAAACAAAATCAACATATTTAATGAACAAATTAAAATTTAAAAGTAAATTTGTATCTAAAATTACAATACATTAACCATTAAATGTGGAACAACTGTGGAAATATTTTCAAATTGGTTTCTTAAGAGCTTTTTCAATGACATTTGTGTTAACATTAGGTATAATTTTTTGATTGTTATCAACTCTAATCAATAAGTTTTGAAAATCATCCTCATTCTTTGTAATTTTCTTGTTATATATTGTAGCCGACGCCACGCCTCTTTCTGATAAATCATTCACAACACATAGTTTTTCTAGTTTTTTCTTTGAAGAAACAAAATCATTATCATTTTCCCAAAAAAGTGTATCTTTCATCAAAAACCCTTTTACTGTTTGAGGTTACAAAATTATGCATTATGAATTTTGTTACATTTTAAAAAGGGCCTATTTCAAATATTTTAAAATTCAAATAGTGTGAATTTAATAACAAAAAATAATTTTTTTGTCTATTTTTTATTTTTTTCAACATTTTTCACAAGTAAGATATAAACTTATATATACCAAAATAAAGGTATCTAAATTATTTTTATAACGCATTTTACATCTTGAAAAAATGTTGAAAAATTTTCAAGTTATCGAGGTTTGAAATCTAGGAAAAATAATTTTTCACTTTTAAGACTACCAAAGTGGTCCATAATATAATAATTGTTTACACCAATAATTTTTTTGTAGTGGGATCGGATCCTTACGAAGAGCATTGTTTAGTTGTATGAACAAAAAGCACTAGGAAAAAATAATATAAAAAATTTTTCTCCATAACCTCATTTTTTTTGATAAAATCTATTTCAGCGACCCCATACTCATCTTCAAAAAATCCCAAAAAATTTTCGAAATTCTTTTAGATCACAAGCTTTAATATTCCGCTTCAAGAGTTGCAAAATTTTTTTTGTGAAACGCCCTACTGTACATGCATAAGTACATTTTGTATCTGAGCCTCCTTAAAGTGTTAAGGTATATTAGAGAAAAATTTTAGCAGGGGAAATACTAGTGGGGGTTGGTTATACATTTTGCCCCTCTAGGAGGCACCAAGGGAGCAATTTAAAAAAAAATATTGTAGTTCCGTCATACATTTGACTCCTCTAGGGACTGCTTTAGGGGCAGTTAGAGCGGTCGGAGCAAATTTTATAAAAATTTGATTTTTAAATGGAAGCCCCCTTACGGGGTGAATGGGAAAAATGTTAGGTGGGAAGGTGCCGGGGCAGTTCCGGGCCTTGTTGTCGATTTTTTCCCCAAAACGAAAAGTTTCTCGTTAATTACCGGGGCTCGATTTTGATTTTAGATGCATGCTTACTTAGGCAAATTTTGTTAGAATTCATTGTAGATTAAGAATTTTATAACCGCTTGGTCAAGAAAAAAATTCAGTACAAAAGATTTATATATGTGCTTTCATATACTCTAAATAAGTTAAAAAAATTATTTATCTTTGTGGAATAAGAAAAAGTTTATGAAAAGTCAAATTTTATAATTGACTTTGGAGTCAAAAGTGTATAAAGGGCGGAAAGTAGCGTTTGTTGAAACCCGAACAATGATATGAATTTTGTTCCGATAGGGCTTCAAATGACAGCATAACAAACTAATTAATTTTTTTTAAACCTCCATAACTTATGTGTTCTTGAATTTAAGTAAATAATTCTGAAGCAATAGTTTTACTGGCCTTCATGGACATAACAAGAAATGGGTATCATATGGATATGGAAAACGAAATACAGAAAGTCAATAGTCAAAATTGACTTCGAGGTCAAAAGTGCCTAAAGGAAAATATAGAGCCTTTAATATTCCAAGAACAATTGTATGAGTTTTGTTTAGATATGACATCAAATAAGAAGGCAGTTCATAAAAACATATTTGGGCTGTATGTAGGGTGCACGGATCAGAAAAAAATTTACTGTTCTGAAATTGTCTTTGGATAATCTATAATCGTAGGGGGTGTCCACCTCGGCATATTTTTGTGTATGGGAACCGACCCATACTAATGTATAAGAAAGAACAGACAACGAATAAATATTATTTTCTTATATGTTTAAATTTATGTTTGTTATATAATTGAACTATATAAAAACTTTAATTTCTTCATACTTTTGGAATTTATTTTACTAGGTCTAAAAAGTATTTTTTTATTAAGAAAAAGTAGTTTTTTGCAAACATTTAGTACTAGACACAATCAAAAACAATATAAACAATTACCTACATCACAATAATTGAGGACTTTCTGCGGAAAATTTTACAGAATTTAAACTGAGTCATTATTTTGTAAAAGCTCAAATTCCTAAAGTCACACCCGTCGTTGTCTTCTATTGGACATTCTGAGTGTCTACCTATTACTAAACATTTTAAAACTTAACATTCTTGGTAATCACAATTTTTTTTTAATAATACATTTTCTATTTATGAACTATAACCAAAAATGGTAGTAATATGGTCACACCTGTCCCAATAGAATTGCCCTTTTGTAAAAAAACTAGAAAAGAAAATCTATTCTTACAAAGTGATGTGCGATTTAAGTAAATGGCGATCAATGATCCACAGATAAAGATTACTGTAATAGAAACGCAAATTTTCACACTATTGAATCATTTCTCAAAGTTGTTTAATTATTTTGCAAAAGAGCATAATGTCATTTTTTTTAGACAAATTTTTAATTAGTATAATATTATATTAATCCGCCAAAGTCCGTGTGTACGTTGTACTACGTTAAGGGACACTGCCCTCTCGGTGGTATTGGCGGGTAAGTGTGAGGCGTGGGAACGTTCGATGAAAAAAAAAATATATTTTAAATCATTCAAATCCAAACAAGACTTCTGAGAATGGGATTTTTACGTCCGATTTTATTATAGTACTAGACTTTGTCCTGCCTCCAAAGTTATTTATAAATATGTTTTGTACAGTTAAAATTTTACATCACTTCGGAAGATGCCAATTTTACTATTGCAATCAATTCCATTGTCCGACATATTACGCACATTAGTGACAAGGGAACTTGTACAAAATTAGAGGATTCTCACGGTTATAGTTATCCTGATAACTGATATTAAACATTTATTTTATAAGAGAGATGTTACGTCTACCAATCCTAAAACACATGTTTTTTCGGGCAATTACAGTAAACTTAAAAAAAAAAACAAAGTTTCAAAGCTCTTACTTAAAATAGGTGCACTGATCTCAAATTAATTCATACCAAATTTCACTCCAGCGTTTTAAAAGAAAGTTCTATGGGAGGGACCACGCCTACTTCTCTAATCCCACCCATACCAAATGTGCCTTATGCATCGTTTAATATAGTCCTCTGATGTTGTCTTCGTTCTACTTTATGCTATTTGCAATTATTACTCATTTGGAAATATTTCTTGTGATGAAGACAAAGCATACTTTCAGGCGCAATTAAATGATTTAATAGGTTTTAGAAACAATTTGTACATTATTCTAATATAAAAGAATCTCCCGTGTCCCTTACATGTAATCGACGAAGATTTCAGCTTATTTCTAAACTACTCCATGAAATATTGATTGGGAACCACTGCTGTTTTTCAATAAAACCAAAACTTTGCAGGTTGTTATTTACAACATGTAATTTATAATATTTGTAACAAAAACCCACATACAATATCAAAAACGTTATCTAGCATCAAAACATTAAACCAAAATATATAGAATAATTAATACAGTACGCTCTGGATTATTGCAACTTATCACGAAGTACACATAATGGCGATATTTCTTTGGTCTAAATTATGAAAAACGCTTATGTGGGGGAATGGAAACGTACCTTCAAGAATTGTTTTTGACAAATGCTACTTCTGATAGTTAAGCCAATTTTGTGCATCACTTAATACACAAACATAAAATTTATGATAATTAAAAAAATAATTAAATTAAAACTATATCTGCAAATTAATACTATACTGCAAAAAATGGATATATAAATCGTTGGCAGGAAATTAATCATAACCAGGCCAGGAATCCATCATTTGTTTTGTAAATTCACGCGACTTCCTCTTAGCTCCAGTTGTCGTTGTTCATCATCAAGGATTAAAGACTATGTCAAAACCAGCTCAGATATAACGCTTCAACTTGAGTCTGTGCATCTTTCTAGAGCTATTTACAAATCGACTTCACACTGTTACATTTTTGGTGAATCGAATGACTAAGGCCCTCGCAACAAAATACAATATTAAAGCGTTTTTTTTGTAGCGTTTGTAGAACAAGTCACATTATTCTCTTGTGATAAACTGAAACGTGCATATTTTTTATTTTAATTAAACTTGTGTAACCAGCGCAAATGTTCAATATAAATATACATAAGTAGGGCTATGCGTTAAACGATGCAGATTTTTAATCACAATTATGTGTGGTATAGGTTTTGCAATTGTAGTTGCGAAGTGTTTATGGCTTGTTTAATGGAACCGATATAAAGAATTTTCAAATGTTTCGTTCTCGTATAAAATTTACAGAAACTGCGATAGAGACTTTGCAGAAGTGGTGGTCACTAAGCATTAAGGGGGCAATAAGCAAAGAAGTTGGAACAAAGCTTAAAATTCGCATTTCAAGTTCTTTTTAGACACTTTTTTTTATCTTTCAAAGAATTATATTTTTAGAACCTAACCCCACACACCTCGCCTGAATGACGAATGGGTTGAACTAAAATGACAACAAAAACGGTAAAAAAAATCCACTTGAATCAAAATCCTAGCTGATCCTTTTTTTAAGATAAAAGGATTTTTCTTTTGCGCCTTTTTTTTAGAAGTGACGTTCTTCGCCCCATGAATTCGCCATCAAATTATAGAGATAATATATCGTGTTATATCTCATTGGAAGCGTACGGACTTCAGCTTTAAGACACTTCTGTCCAAACTGATGTTTTCAATACAATTATAGGCTTTAATAAAAAAACTTAACTTTTTTTTCGCCGGTTTTTGTAAGCAAAAATAAGCTATCATTTAAGCAAAATTAATGCGTTGCATTAATCGATCACCCACTGTACTGGTTTAATTAGCCCTGGACCAGTTGTGCAAATAACAGCTATAAGTGCACCCACATCTTGGCGACGATAGAATGTACATACGATGGACTCGTCGCACCAACATAGACTTGCGCCGACTTTTAAACGCCTGCACAGACAAACGTAACACTTGAGAGCTCGAGGTAAGCTGTAATGTAAATCCATAGTTTTGCTTTTTTTGCAACTTGAAAATTCACCTCCATCTCTCAGTTTGATCGCACTCATTGGGGTTTGTGTCGTGCGTTTGCATTCCCAATTGATTTGAATGATTTGAATAGTTATGAATGACGCCGTCTGTCTTGACCATGAGTGCATGGCTGGTGATCTCGTAAATCACAATCAAAACAATGCGAAAATCGCCTGTCTAAATATGACAGGTCGCATTATCACTTACTTGACATTTGTTATTGGTTATGTTGTCGTTGTTGCTGTTGCTGTGGTAAACTTGATCGACATTTCTAAAGTTGAGACGCGTCAACGTCTTTGTGGAGTGGTAAAGCAGTAGCAGCTAGCTAGCTTTGGATTGTTTCCATTCCCTTCTATGAAGCCAGAGCAATGGCTACATCAATGGCAACGATGATGATACGCGACCGATAATAGACCATCGCTCAGAAGAGATTATTGTATAAACGCCCACCGTCACTGGTGGTGAGCCCTCCGAATTTGGTGGCGATAATCTATAAACAAAATAACGTTTATTGCCGACCGCCTTGTTTGTGTGACGAATAGGAATATTTTTGATAATTTCTAGATTGACACTACTCCTGGTCCCACTGCTCCGCTGATCGTCGTAATTTAGATTTTATGTAGGTTGCAATTTGATGGCGCTGCTTACCAAAATGTTAAACATTCATTCAATCCAGTCTTAAATTGGTCGACAAAATTGTTTCTCATTGCCAAAAAAAAAACAACAATATCAAATAAAGCGAATAAAATTTAAATTCGATGTGGGCCGTTGAATGGAGTGGTCTTTTTCAGCTATTTCGAGTTCAGCAATTGTCGCTGAAAACAAAAATCTGAAAATAGGTTTTATTTTATTTCGGTTTTTTGTTTTGTTACTTCACCACTTTACTTTATGAATGAATTTCTTTTCACACCTTTTGCGGCCAAGTCTCTGTTATGCGTTCGCCTGTCCGTCGACTTGTGTGCAGCGATGTGTTTTTATCCGTTGCCCGTATTTGGCCGTTACGGTTTGAATTTATGACACGCCCGTTGAAGAAATTTGCATTGTATAACACTCGATTATTATTTATTGTCTTCGTTTACGTTTATCTATCTTTAATAATAAAGTATAAGATCATCATCAGTCAGTCATCCAGTCAATTTACTTCAAAAGCTGTAATGAAGACGCTAACAGTTTTTACTGCTTTAGTTTTCAAAAGAAAAAAGAGACTGCGCAAAGACCATAGTTGGTGGTGTTGATGGATGAAGTTAGATTATGATGATGGTCTGTCTGATGGTGGCTTCTTGTCCATTTCAAGCTATTTTTGGCAGAAGAGAACAGATGTTTAGCGGAAATAATAATGGGAGCGTCCATGTCGAACAAAAATTCGTTTCAAATTATCTTTGTTAGCTGCAACGACGATGTTTGTTTCTAATTAAGTTTATAGTAGGGTCATCTATATGTAAGTTCATTATAAATAAATGTTATACGATAAACACAGACTATTATTTTTGCACTAGAGCGAAAGAAACTCTGCCTGTCAGCTCATTACTATATAAAACTTTAAAGGTTAAATAACTTAGAAAGAAGACTGGCTGCACATTCCGCTCATATGTATATTAAATTTTATCAATATTTCGAAAAAAAAATCACCAAAAGTAAGCAGCACCTTATAAGCACGTTATAAGAGTAGCGCCACCTATCGCGCTTTAATTAAACTGGCGTATAAGTTAAAGTTATTGGTTTGATATACATGTAGTCTGGTACACTCGGTGATCGGTTAGTTCTTTCTGATTGCCTGATGAAAAGGAAAATGCGAAAAAAATTAAATAAAAGAAGCTTAGTTATATAAGTAAATATTTAGACATATAAGCATATAAGACAATAACACCCGTACAGACAAAAAAAAGTTCGACATATATCTTCAAATAATTTTAATAATTATTGTACGGTCTAAAGTACATAATGGGTAGAACAAATACAAATTTCTTTTTGAACAAATTAATTTTGTGTTTCCATTTATTATGGCTTTATCAATAACAAACATTCCCATTAATGATGGAATACAACTTTGTTCAAGTGGCTGCCTCGGCTGGCTTCGCTGTAGCGCATTCCGTCACTTCAATTTTCCAAGACCTAGTTGATGGTTTCGTGCTGTAGCTCACGGATTGCTTGGATGATATTGGGCTTATGTGCTTGAAGCGTTTCTGGATTGTTGGCTTAACATGGGTCATTTACGGTTCCCCACAAAAAAAGACCAAACACCATCCTGGATTCTGACTCTTTTAGCTATATCGTGGTAAAGCTCATACTACTTATGGATCATCCGATGCGAAACTCACCGTCGACACAGATATGTCCAAGTATTTTTCGGAGTACTTTTCTCTCGAATACTCCCATAGCGGGTACAGCTGTTTCTTAGTAGTTCGAGATAAGTTGTTGTTACTAAAGATGAGAAAACTGCAATAGGCTAGTGGCATGTGGCTCTTGTGGAATATGGTGCCAGACATGTTGACACCAGCCTTTCGCATCACCTTCTCCATAACTATATTAAATAGTGTACAAACAAGCCTGAGATCTCTTTCCGTGTTGAATGGTTCAGAGTGATCCTGTCCAATCTTAATCTAGGATTTTGTGTTTTCCAAGGTACATCTGCAAATTCGAATTTGTTTTGCAGGAATACCAATCTCAGACATGACCTCATATAACCTATTCCTTATTGGAGAATCGAAGATCTTAAGCCGCACTGATATACTCGAAAGGACCTTGTACGCAATTGGTAATAGGCTTATTCCACGATAGTTCTTACACTTACTACGATCTCCTTTCTTGTATATGGGACATAACAGACTGAGACTTCAATCCACGTGCATGCTCTCCTCTAGCCAGATGTTCTCCATGAGCTGACGCATTTTTTCTAATCAACTCCTCCCCACCCTCCTACATTATGGCGAAAAGTTTACAGGTAAAATTACACCATACGGTCATAATCAGCCATTGTACCGCTTCCTCTAGCCAGGAAATCCGCTATTTCTCTCGAGGAATTTCACAATGTCCCGGAACCTAGCAAAGGGTGATTTCCAGAAACTTAAGTTTGTTCAGTACAATTAGATGTTCCATTGACGTTTGAAAATAAGAGAGTTTGTAGCTTAACTAAACAATAAATTGTTTGTACAATCCAATTTGTTTAGTCAAAGCTAAATTTTCTGAAATGTTTTTGAATTTTGTAATGTTTAATAAAAAAGCAAAAATACCCATAATTAGTACCTGTTTATCAGGAAACCATTAAATTATTTATACATTCCGTAGGGACAAAAATTAATGGCGGGTCGAAGCAAAATGTTGTCCCTACATGATCCTGGCATAGCCATGAGAAATACCCGAAGTATTAAAAAGTTTACGCCAGCAGTTTAAAAATTTTTAAAATTCTTAAATTATCATTTCTAACGTTTCGTTTTGTAATCACACATATAGATTTTAGCGCCGTTTTATTGTTAACATTAAATAGAAGTTAAATTTAAGTGAAAGTGTTATTCACAAGATCCCCAGGCATTGTTAAAAGTGTTAATGCAATTAACATCTTTTGCGTTATGTTATATTTAAAAATCACATTAAACTTGAAATTGTATAGATTTTTTATTTTATTATCGAATATATTTTGAGGTATTAAGCGAAGTTTTTTCATGATATCGGCATATTTACAAATGACTTGGAAAATTGAAAGCATTTTTTTTATTTTCCTGACTGTCCTAATCTTAACCCATTGCGAAATACTTTTCTATAGTTCTACATTTTTGATTTTCCATATAATTGCATTTAACGTCATTTGCATATCACACTGTCCTTACAGTCAACCTCGTTTCGTATTATTTGTACCTAGCTATTAGTCTCGTTATCGTTATCTGGACTTGTAAACCGTCTTTAGTTTTATTAACTTGAAACAATTTTGTATTTCAATGAAACATTTTGTGTTGTTGTTATTTTGCTAAATAAAGTGCAATTAGCATATGTAAATCACTCCGGTTTCCCTTTTTTGCAATTGTGTTTCAATCGAATCAATCAGATTTGTGTTTTTTCGCCGTGTTTCGTCTGTTTAACAAATGCCGCCCACGCATTTGTACCTGAATGGGGGGGCTGCAGTCGCCAAAACGTTCATTCGTTGCTGTCACCATTCAATAAAACGCTTTAAATGCAAAATGCTATAAAATAATTATTAATCAAATTCACTGAGACGACGGAGTGTGCGAATCACAGCGACACAACTTATTAATCATGCACGACATGAGGCAGCATTAACGTTCCGTCCATCTGTCCATCAGTGCATACAAAGAGAGATCAACAAAGCGATTGCGAACATCGATCGATCGATCGATCCATTTGTCCATCCATCCTCAATTGTCGAAATGTTCCAATAACTCTCCGGGACGTGCAGGCAGGCATATGCGAATGACTGTGTGAGTGTTGTGATCTCGTTAGAGAAAAGTTACCCGGTTAGCTAGCGGTAGATCAGTCGCTCGCTTCATCCATTTGCGACAGCGAAAAATTAATCAAGAGATTTGTAGTTGAAACATGTTTACTTTCAAATCGGGATATCGGAATCACAAATTCAACGCGATAATTTCGCAATTAACTTTTCAACAACTACCGGAAACGTAATCAAATGTTTGCTGCCGCCGCGCATTTACGGTCGCTTGCGTTCGTGTTGCCGCTGCCTCTATTGTGCTTGAGAGCTAGCGTGTTTAGCTTATAAACGCTTGTGTGCTAGAAATCGCTTCTGCCCATTCGGTGTAAAATCGTTTCGTTCTTAAAGTTTTATGATGCTTGCTTTCAAGATGTAAATAATTTGGATGGGAAATTAATTGGCTCGTATATGCGGAGTGATGTGATTTTCATTGTTGCCACTGCGGCTGCTGCTGTTTATGGGCCAGGCGAAAAGTTCAAAATTGTTCTCATCACTTGAGGTCAATTTGTGTGGAGGAAATCGAAAATTAATGTGTTTGCTATTCACGTAAGATTAACGGGAATTTAAAAATGTATTAAAATAAAAGAGATTGGAGTTCGAGGAAAGAAGAGTTAATAGGTCAATCGATTTATTTATTGTGATTTTTTCTACACTGACCTAAAAATAAGTTCTAAAATGGCATTTGTTGTGACTATGACTCGCTTTTTATTATTTTCATTTTGAAAACACGGAGTTAAATAATTTAAAAACGCTACAATTGAAGTCCAATTTTGCATGAGCGCCATAAGTATGCCTTGTCTGAAAAAAATTTAGAAAAGGTGGTGAAAGCTTTGATATTAAGTTTCCACCCTTTAAATCTTCGGAATCCGATGGAATTCATTCCGTGAAACTGCAGGAAAACATTAACGCATAAACGCCCTGGCTTTTGGCAATCTTTAGAGACAGTTTACAGATATCACATATTGCAACAAGATAGATTGTATTTATACCCACAGGGGGTAAAGCATCTCATACTAAAGCCAACAATTTTTGACAGACAAGCTTATCGTCCTTCCTATTGAAAGCTTTGGAAAGAATAATTGATGTATAAAGGCTCATCATGCGTACACGAAGGGTATATCCAAGTAAACTGCTTTGAAACCCACTAAATCTGAAAGCTTATGATAGTAGAAGAAAAACCCTAACTGGGTTTTGAATTATTAGCTAAGGTTTTCTTTTAATTCATTTTTGAAGTTTTCGACTGAGAGGAGGATTTTAGTAGTCTATATCTCGTGAACTATTCCAAATATAGATTTTCTCTCTTCAGCAAATTTTTAGCTCTTAATCAGATCTAAAAATTTTGCCTTGAGATAAAATCAAAAAAACAACTACATTTTACTCAAATCAGAAAAACTGTAAAGAAATCACTTTTAATTGTACGTTTATCGAAATTAAAAATGCTATGCTTTTTAAAATGAAATAAATACAAAATAGAAATAAATCAAAAAACAATAAAAATCTATGAAGAAATTTTACGATTTTTTTACATTTTTGTTTTTTGAGTGAGATTTTGTTATGTTTTTGATTTTATCTGAAGGTTAAATTATTAGATCTGATTAAGAGCTAAAATTTTACCAAAGAGAGACATCAAAATTTCGAATAGTTCACGAGATATAGCCTTAAGAATCAGTATATGATTTTCGAAAATTTCAAAAATGAATTATAAAAAAAAACCTTAGCTAATAATTCAAAACCCAGCTAGGGGATTTCTTCTACAATCATAAGCTTTCAGATTTTGGCGGTCTCAATTGGTTCAAGTTTTAACTGCTGCTCTGTGTAATCAGTCTTAAAGAGAGATCCCTAAATTACAAGGAACACACATTAGCCGCCTTCCTGGAAATAGAGGGAACCGTCGGTATCACTGTCAAACATGAATCTGTAACTGGCTCAATGTAACTACTGAAGATTGGACCAGCAGAGATCTCACTTGTTGATAAACGCATAAAATTTGGGAGCGTATCCAATATTTCCAAGCCGCCAACCTTCGTGGAAATACTCTGGAATCTCAACATCAATGCTCTTCTTAAGGCGATGTTAACATATGAGTATGAAATAGCACTTATAGTTACTGGCAAGGAATTTGAAATCTGTGCTAAATCTTCTACTTAAAAAGTATCACAACTGTGCGCTGAGTGTGAACCTGAGCATATTAGAACTGGAGCTATTCTCTTGCAGATACCAAATCCATCTATTTGCTATACCCAGCCTAATTGGAGTCATACTTACAATTTCTGCTAAGGCCAACTATCTTGGACTCATATTAGACTGTATAAGGACAATTGTCATGCCAAACTATTAGATATAATCAATGTAAAATGTTATACGGATTATACAATAACAGAACCTGCTTTTAATCGGGTTTTTTACTATGATAATACCCTAAACGAGTACTTTACAAAATTACGGAAAAATACAGGCTGTTGAATTTTTCCGAAGGATTCGAATTTACAACTGTCGGTTAGCCTACCATATAACTGTATCATAGTTCAGACCGCAATAATGACCATTATATAAGCCGCAGAACAAATTTAGTATCATAGGATATTGGGCTGTAATATTCATTTTTTTACTGATAGTAAAGTGGCCATTAGATCTCTGGAGAGCATGTGCATCATTTCGATAAGTGTTCCAGAATGCCGGTATTCACTGAGAGAAGATATCGAGACATTCGACGATTACCCTCACATGGTTTGCAGGACAACATCACCAACATCACAAATCGAAGTTTACTGTGACATTGTCGTTCCACTTACAAGGGGAAACAGCTAATTGCGGAGAAACTCAAAGATAGATGCGAGAAAATATCACTTGCCCAACAGCCAAAAGATTTGTTCTACCATGGACATGCAGATATTACTCATTTCTGTATAAATTCCATCTCTGAAACGTCATAGCTGTGATAAATGATCAATGGCGGATTGATAATCACGCTAAAATCACGCAAATTTCCCTACAAGGTTTTTTTTGTGGAAACTACAACGATGAGGAAGAAGAAGAGACCATGATCTAACAAGTTTGCTCATCAAACTCTTATGAGTGACACCTGTCTATCAGTAGGCGATTTGCGTAACATCCACGCCTATAGCAAAGCAACGAATTGCCTTGAGAGCATCGTTGTTGTTCCGCTATGCTGAGAGCGGCTGGCATAGTAACCTAACGTAAGCTGTTGAACCTCTCTAGCATTTTGTTAGCAAACTAGAGCAATGTAGTGAGCATGATTTTAAAGTTTTATTTCCTGTACCATTTTGAATTTTGTAAGGATGTAAAAGGATGTTATTCTGGTTCTACTTAAATCGTTAGACCGATTTCGAGTGGAGAGCATTGGTTGCTCGTGAAACGAACGCTCTTACACACTTTACGTTTTCGGTTTGCTTTGAAATTTTATGTTATGTTTTTAATTTCTTTATTCATTTTCTTCTCAAATGAATCGATGGAAATTCGTTTCAATTGTATTTTCGTAGCGCTATAGTCGAAGAGTCGTTTTTTCGCGTAAGCAGAAAGCAGATTCTCTAGTGAATGATAAAATGGCACTGAATTCCCATTGGCTTCGACGCAACTATCGATTCAAATGTAAAAAAACTTTTGGTCCACCCTGTATAAAGTCGTAAAGTGGATTTTGTATTTGAACAAAAAAGCAATAAACCAAGAGTGCTATCCTCCATATTCAATTTTGGAAACACGATATAAAGTTAATGTAAAGAGGCACAACTATGGCTGTTCCAAAAAAAAATTCTTCACTTAAACTTCAATATCTCTTTTACTTTCCTTTTAAACTAACTTAACTACTACGTGTACGTTCCGGGAGTACCTAAAATCTTAAATGTGGTCCATAAGCCTCTAAGCTCACGGTAGTAGTTACGGAATTTTTAGACCATTTGTATTGTGTATTGTGAAATTGCAAAGTGTATCAGAAGTAAGCAGTTAAAACTATATCTAACCAAAACTAATTAAAGATATTTATGATATTGCACACATTAAAAATCTAGTGTTAATGACGCTCAAGTCGCGCGACTTCCATTCAAGCGTCACCAAAGCGTAGCATGTCCGTTTAATTTACAAATAATAGTTCCAGTTTTATTTCACAACTAAAACATACTACCCATTACACACCTATTCAACATCGGTTCCAGTTCAATCCATCCCATCTCCCAACCCCCAAAATATCTGTGCCCACAACCGTCATAGTGGCACCTACAATGACAGTAACTGCTGCTACGAAACAGCGTTTACGTTGTCATGGGAAATAATAATGGTTTGATAAGTTTTCGCTTGTATCTTGAAGATTTCACATAACATGATGTTGTTAATTGAAAATTGATAAATATATACAAACATATTCAGGCGAAACAACAAGTGTCTGAAATATGTTGTTTTTGTTTTCTGACTATAGTTTACAAATGAATTGTATAGCAAGTTGTCGTCTCGGGCGGCTGTGTGCGTGTGTGTGTCTGTTTTGCCAATAGCGTTTTTGTATGTTTTTTGCTTCTGATTGCTGTTCTGGAGCTTCTAGAGTCAAAATTCACACGTCGACCTGATGATGTTATTATTTTTTTTGATACTGCCACCAAAGCAGCCAGACCCAACAGTAAGTATTCAATGATTTTTTGTGCCGTTGCGTTGCTTTGTTCATTTGTAACTCCTCAAAATATGGCTTTAATCAATATTCGCTCGCATATAATTTCAAAAATTGCTTTCAAAATTAACCACTCGTATCTGCGCCAGGTTAATAATTAGTAAATGCCAATTCGATAAAGTGGAAATACGAGACAATAATTACTCGCATTAAGTGTCATAGACATTGACACTGACATTTTTGACATTTGATTTGATATTTAACTGAGATTTGAAAATAGTAATTAAGTAGATAATAAAGCTACTTGCTGTAACGCCTTGGTCCTGCGTGAAATATGGAGATTGGGTAACAAATAAGAGGTGTCGAGTTTAAAAACAAAATACAAATTTATGTATCATTTTATTTTATTAAATTTCAAGTAATAAAAAAAATAAATACGTAAATTTTTGTTAACTAATTCTATGTCAACGGATATTAAATAAGAATGGTAGGGGCTACTTTTATATTTGTTCTCATATTTTTATATTTTACCTTCATAACTCTACTGGAGGTAGACCCATACCAGTGCGACCACTGTCCCACGGTACAGTCTTCCATTTCCTTAACTACGTATTTAATTCATTTGCTAAAAATTGTTGGTCAGTTAGTTGGCATACAACCCCCATACCGCCATCACCTGCCACTGAAGTACTAGAATATCATTATTCTACTTAATATTTACAATCTTAACTTTAAATGTTAAAATGCTGCAGCTCTGTCGTACATGATTTAAGATCAATCATAAATCTATACAAGATTTATTGAATAATTTTCTTTATTGTTGTTGTTATTTATATGTTCCCAGGCACATCGTTCGTTGGCGATGTGATTGTTTTCACTTTCATGTATCCGCCCATTCTCAATTTATTATGATTGAGAGTGAAAAATTCCCTCGTTCTACTTACAACAGTTGAGTTGTTATTGTACTGTTTGTGCAGTGCGATCAATAATTGCAGACAGACGTGGGGAGGGGTATATTTATTACTTGTCTGTTTGAAACCAGTAACGGAGCATAGGTGCCACCAACACCACCACCACCTAATGGTACTGATCCCATACGCCCTCTTGGCTAACAATTAATTGCCTTCAATGGAATACGAATAAAGTTGTTGCCTGTTTGTCGATTAGTTTCTTAACTGTTAATTAAAGTTGTGACTTATTGAAATTAATCGCATTCAAAGACAACTGTATAAGTGAGTGAGTGTGTGTGAGCGTTTGAATGTTGCTCGGCCGTACTTTATACAACTCACAAACAGATGTTGCCTTGTACGACGACAGCAACAACTACGACTTTGCTGACTACAACTGACACCTACAACAATTATGCCAAAATCGAGTCTAAAAATGGAGCCACCTAACAGAAATGCTTAATATCTAAGTTACTGAACCAAATTTGTCCGCACCACCACCACGCCAACAATTTCCGATTCTCCTCCGAAATCCATTGAATACAGTTGGTAGCATTCAATGCTGTTGTTGTTCGAGTGGAAATTTGCAACATTTGCTGCCGATGCTGGCTCTTCTCTCTACATATACTATGTATGTGTGTGTATGAAGTATAAATAAGCCGGGCTTGGATCACCATTCCATGTTGTTGTTGTTGTTTCTTTATGAATGCTGTTTCATTGGGACTTTCTGGGAACTGCATGATATCATATGTTGGTCATGGCTATGACGCTGTCGATTGAAATTCAAAGGTGACTGTCATAGGGTAGTTTGTTTACTTGTCGCACACAGCTGTCCTCTGCCAAAACGTAATCGAGCAAATCGCTTTGATCACTAAGCCAAAATAAAGCTTAAGCGATGACGATGACGTCACTTGCTCACTAAAGACTTAAGACAAAGCCTCGAGTTGTGATGATGATAATGATAGTTGTGGTGGTGTCAATATCAGCAGCGGGAAAATGTATTCGCTATACTCCCACGAAACATTGTCATCCCTCGCATACAATGGTGACAACAGCAGCTACAAAATATGATCCATGATGACGATGGCTATGACTGAAAGTAACCAGCAGCGAATAGATTTCATAGAATGACATCAAATATCTATTGAGTTAGTTGGAAAGGTTCTTTTCTGGCTCGTCAATTGCTGATGGTACTTTGTAGCCTGTAATTTGTTTGTTTATCACTTTGAGAAGAGGGGGGAGCCATTGCATGTTTTATGTCCATTGGTTGGATTATCAAGTCCATGTACTTGTGCTTTAGGTGTATATCATGATGTTTTCATTTGTTCATATGGTATATGCAAACATGTGCATTTACAGAGTAACCAGTGGATATTGATACAAAGTATATACTTCTTACAAAAACACGATTGGGTGGGATAGATGATTGTAACATAGCTAGAACTCAAGATCATTTTGACTATTGTCCTGAAAACTTTCGTAGCATGTTGTCTATCGTTTCTTAGCAAATACGTTCGTACAATTACTCAAGAGACATTGTGTTCCTATTGAAAACTTCTAACGTATCCCTAAAGAAAAAAGTTAATGGCACCTCTTTATGATTTCACTTTTTGTCCAAGAATTGCAGGAACTGCGCTCAATGTGGATTGGAGGTATGAAATGTTGTCATATCTTGTTGACACTACAATCGTTGATAAAAACTATTAAAATTCTGTAGCGCAGGAGCAAAAATAAACTGTGGCATGAAAATATCCTGCTCTGTATTCACTGTAACAGCATGTCCTGTTAGGTCTTCATAAAAGATTGCACCAATAATGACTGTTCCTGACAATGCAGTATCCTTAGGTTAATAAAGGGAAGTTGATGCTTCAAGTGAGGATCAGTGTCACTTAATTTTGTCTGGTGACATGCCAATGCTTTAATTCCTGTACAATTTTAGTTTTGTAAGTAGAGTAGAAATCGTTTTACGTTTTCGGGATGTCTTGAAGTTCTAGGTCAGCCGAATCGAAATAATAAATATACCTGCATCTGTAGTTACAGAGAATGATTAAATTAGATAGTAAAGTTCAACTTATTTTTGCGGCTAGTATCGATTTATGATCGATTTATTTCTCGAAACTATAAATAGGTCAAATAGGTCAGGATTGTATTGGTTCTCGGGAATGTACAATTAGGGTATTTTCGGCAATGCTGGTTCTAATTAGCAATTCGAAATGTATTGATGATTCAGGTGTGTCGGCAATTCAGGTTCATATCATTAATTTTGAAACGTATTGATGATTTTCAGGTTTGTAGCAGCGACTGGGGTTAGTGTTTTTAATTCAGCATAGTTTTTGCAACTTGGAATCATGTTGGTAGTTAGGGTTTGTCTGCAGTTCAATAGCGTTTCGAAACTCGAGATTGTGTCGGTAATTTGAATTTCGTGACCGAATTATCAATCGTAACCGGCACTATGTTTACACCAATATGCTACATTGTTAAGTTTTAACGTGTTACTGGAAGGACGAGTATCTTCGAGTGCAAGATCGAATTCCGTTAATCCGATCAATTTCTGATTAATCCTAGTAAAAATGGGTTAAAACAACAAAAGTGGGGTTGAACATGCCGAAGTCCGATTAAACCTATCAAATTTAAATGTATGGAAATTAATTAATAGTGCAATTTTATAAACATTTTTTTCTAAGCCAATGAGGAACTTGGTAATTGCAATCAAAGTTTTGGCACCTTAGTATATAAATGTTTTTGCAAAATATATTGTATAAATCTATATAGTCTCAAGAAATTTTATAAAGTCAAGGAAAGTACCTATTTATACATATTACTAGCTTTCCCGGCTCACATTGAATTCGCCCACATTGAATCATCTTAAGAGTTTATGCAATACAGTTAAATGCTAACATTATTAATTTAGTTTGTTTTCCACGTGACCAATGTGAAGTCATTTAGCTTTAGATTTTCTATTAAGTAAATCCGTAACTGTAGTATTAGCTTTTTTTAAAATTTTGCTCTTAAAGTAAAATTTTCGAAAAATATATTCGTATCGTACAAATACTCCATAAGATCAACAGCTACCCTAATTATTGTTCCTTTTTATCTTTAAAAGTACGAATTTTAAAAAATCTTTCTTTAATCGCAAAACCAAAAACTTAAATAGACGTCGTAGTCAAAAACGAACAATAGACAAAATGTAGCCCTCGATTAACCACGAATAAAGATATGCGCCTCGTTTCGATCGGATATCAAATAACGATACAGCTCAATAAAAACTATTGGGGGTCGTAGGGTGCACGGATCCGAATAAAATGTTATGTCCTCAAATTGTCCTCAGACAAACTACAAAACTGGGGGGAGAAAACATAAACTTATTGTACGACCCTATCTAGTGGACATGCCCAAATGAATTTAGCCGTTTGGTCAGGGTGATGGTACCAGTTTAATCACTTTTTGGCCATTTTTACCCCTAAAAGTACGAATTTACAAAAATCGCCACTTTTCTGATGTTCACTCGAAAAAGTGAACAACCACACCAAATTTCTTTATTATATCTGCAGCCGTTTTTAATATATGTTGTATATAGATTTTGAAAATTTTATAATAATTTTATTTTTTTAAAATTTATATCGATTTTTCCAAAAAGAGCGTGGCTCCGCCAATATCTCAACGAGACCTAATCCTCCTGGCATCATTAACATATGTAGCAAATCTCATCTTCATCTTCATTCTTCTTCATTGTGGGTGGTGCCACGCCTCTTTGTTTAATTATCTAAATTATCTATGATATAGATGATTTAATCTTTAATTATCCTATGATATAGGGTCCCTACAGTCACTACCACAAAGTGAAAATTTGCAATTGCAATCTGTCCGATAAAAGTATTTTTTTTTTCAAAAGGTGCGTGGCACCGTAATCCTCATTGTACCAGTAAAATATGTACCAAATCTTATATTCATACCTCTAATGGTTCGTAAAAAATGACCCATTGAAATTTCGGTTTGTGTGGGTGGTGCCATGCCCCATTGTCCAACTATGTTTCCATGTAGCCTATGATAGAGGCCTTACGGATAGTACCACACAGGGCGTAGTGGCGCCCTCTTTCCACAAAAAATTAATTTCTTCCACACGACTATAATATGTATCGAATATCGTGTTCGTATCTATAATGGTTAGTGGGATACAGCCATTTCCAACCTGTATGTGGCGATGTCACGCCCTTTTGACTACCTTGCAGTCCGAATTTCGAAATATCCCTTCTTAGTGCGCGCCTATGACATAAAAGGAACCTACATTCCAAATTTTACGGTTTTAGCTTTAGTCGTGATCGGCTAGGGAGTGATCAGTCAGTCACCCAAGCCTTTTATGTATAGGTATATAGATAGATTGGCAATAACAACAAATTTTTGATATCGACTCTCATTCTTTATGTTGCCATTTAATTTGTGATTGTAAAACGTGTGGAACGCAGTTCTGTTCAGTAAAATGTTTTTATTTATTAAATTGCAAACAAGATTGCTTCAAATTTGGTATCATTTTTTACTGGACACTCTGTATAACATCTGTTCAAGCTTCATTTATTTGTTGATTGTTCACTTAATAGCTTAGATGCAAGTTGCGTTTTACTATTTACTAAAAAGCTTCCCCGTTCAGAAAATTAAGAGTAATGCTAATGTGTTATAACACATTGAAGTATTAAATGGAATTAGATGTGGCTTACTGAATGATTTGCTAAATAATTGATATAAAGCAGTAGGACTATGGCTGCAAAGCCTGCGCGTCCGTTGTCATGGGAAAACCTATTTCACTATTTAAACTTAAAGTTAATTTGATATACAAATGTATATGAAATATACATGTGAAATATATATGTGTGGTATAAATAAAAACATTGCAAAAGCGTTTTTGTTACAAAATTACGAATGTGTTTGTTTGTTTACAAACAGGTTCATGTACCTTTTATGAAAGAGCGACCCCTATCGGCATTGGATGTTGTTGAAATATCAAAACATTTATTCGCTTGACCTGACAGGGAACTAATACGGATGTGAAGCAAATCAATTGTTTTATTTTTATTATTTATACAAATCTTAAAATATTCAAAATTTCCAAAAATTTTCTTTGAAGTTTTCCTACAAAGTATTCGATATAAAGTTTTCCTACAAAGTATTCGATATAAAATATTTCTGTTTTTCAAACAAACTGGTAAAATACCAAATTTTAGCAAATCTAGTTAACAGGAATGGCATAGTAGCTGCCACATACATAAATATAGTTTTTTTTTTAAGATATCAACTTTTTGAGATTATTCCAAACTAAAAAAACCGCCTGTTGCAATCCACAAAAAATTTGAGAAATCCCCCGAAATCATAAAGATCACACTTCTTTTTTGCTGAAGACTTAATATTATTCTCGTATGACGCCACGGACCGCCCTTCTTTTTGCCAATTGTAAAACAAACTGTACTAAAAAACAACATTTAATTATCTTCGAAAGTAGCACCAGAAGCTTAATCCACTTGGTCAATTTACACAGATAATATCTCTTTGCTCCCAGTTTATTTCGCAAACAAAATTCATGACAGGAAGTGCTTTGCTAAGCGAAATTCTAAATTGGTCTCTAAATCACGGCAAAAATGTTTCATAAAGTATTTCTTTTTAATTAGTCAAACATATATAAAAAAAAGCCAACGGAGCTATTTAGCAAATTAAATACTAATTTGCAGATGAAATATAAAAAGGCAAATCTCTGATTCAAGTTTAAATTTAAAGATTTGTTTCTGGCTTGAGGAGCTAAATTAAATGTTGGCAAGCGTAAGCGTAATCTCGTCACTCAAATGATTCATGCTTAAAACCTCAGCAACTGCTGCACTGCGATTTTCTTGCAAGAAGCGAGAGGACCGAGAGAGAGAGAGAGGATGACTTAAAACGAGTAATTCACCAAACGCACAGCAAATTGGCAATAGGAGAATGGAGTCGCAGCAAACGCAGACACAGAACAAACCACTTGCATGAACAACCAACCAGCCCAGACAGTGACTCAATCACTTGACAGCTAACCAAAGTCTTGCTTCGGCTTTGTAACAGTAGTTGGCGTAAAATGTGATTGAATCCAATTGAATTGAAACGAATTGAGCCGCAGCACCAACGGGCGTTGTTGCTTGAAATCGCCAACGAAATTATTAAAAACAGCCATAGTCCGTAAAAAAATATAAGTCTATTGCATTGATTGTTGTTTGTACTCGTATTGTATTTGGGATATCTACACTTGTTGCTGTTGTTGTCCAATTTACCTTGTAATACGCCAACGCACAGATTTGCATACGACAGAGACAGACTAAAGGCCGGACAGGCGGACGCGGTTTAAGAAACAAACAAAAAAAACACCATTCGAAGGCAATTTAGGCACGAGGGAGTGCTTGGTGGGACGGACCAACACGCACTTATTACAACATATGTATGTACACGCTAACATCTCTCACTGCGCCCGCCTGCCTTTCAGTGTGTCCGTCAGTAAGTCACTTACTCACTCAGCCAGTCAGTCAGCCATTTTCACGACCATTTAAGTTGGCCAACTCTTTTTCGATATGCTTTAATTGTAGTACAAACAACACAAACGTTGTTTTGTGCTGGTGTTTCAACACACACACAAATACACCCCACACTCACTCAACAAATCTAAGTATGTAAACAACATGTAGACGTCCAAACACAACACAACCCTCGGATATCGACCCACTTATGGCTAAAGGTATTTCCTTAGTGGGCCCACTAACGTACCAATACTACTAACATCACAAGAGGCAGCAATTCACATTTGGCTCAAACCGATGATGGAGCAGCACAAATGTCCGTCTGTTTATGCAAATGCCCATGCGGCAGAGTATTAATGTTTTTACATGTTGTTTGACATAATCTATGAAATTGCAATAAAAGGTGGTATGCAACAACATAACAACGATTACCCACACAGGCACAATAAACTCGTACACACTCATACACACACATGGCGATGACAAGTGAAACAAATACTTTGTTACTGTCGTTACTATTGTTGCCGCAGTTGATGCCAACAACCAACTGCTGCTGCTGATCATTAACATTTGACACAAATTTTCCGACAACGACGCAGCGAAATAGAAAAGACAACGGCGATACTGCAACACGCCCGTTGCAAGATCTCTAGGGTAAAAATAATAATAATATGTACTCGCTTGCCACATATGTACATTAAAAACAGAGTTGCATTTCTAATATCTAGCTCGTCCCACAAGCATAATGGGGGCAATGAAAAATATTAGCAGTTGATAACATATTTACATGTAATTTTATTGCAGTCATTGCACTGTGCAATGCTTGCTTAAGAGCTGGATGATTTCATCAACAAAGAACACTAAACGACAGATTTGAGGGAGATCTCAATGTGTAAGGATGAACCGAAGAAGTTAATGTTCTAATACATTCAAAGCTGTACCAAAAATTAAATATGCCATAAGTATTATAATAAAATTATATTATTTTAAATCTTCATAATGTTAAATTCTTAAAATAATGGAACAATATGTCTTCAATGGTCAATTTAGGCAAGCAACAAATATATAGTCCAATAACTTTAAGTAGAATTCGTGGTAGACGTGAAAACGATAGGTTTAAGTCCAAAAACTTCTTCTTATTTTGTGAAACTAAGCGCCCTTAGTCGATATTGATGATCAGGTAGAGAGAGGGACAGCAACACAGAAAATTAGGTTGTTCGTATCAGTAAACTCGGATACTCCTTTTGTATTGGAGCCCCCTAAGGGGGTAAAGGTTGAGGTTAGTTAAGTTAGAGAAAAATGTTAGGGGGGAATACAAGGGGGGTTGGGTGTCGGTCATACACTTTACACCTCTATGAGGCACTATGGGAGCGTTAGGAACTGATTTATACAAAAAAAATATAAAAATACAAAATTTATGTGGATCACCTTAAGGGTTGAAGGAGGGTAGATAGTTTTTGAAAAACTGTTGGAATTTCAAAAATACCTTTAGGGCAATTAGAATCAAATTTGATTAAAATTTGATTTTTTTTATGGGAACCTCCTTGGGGCTGAAGATGGGGGGTAGGTTTGTTTGGCAAAAATTATAGGAGGGAAAAATGACTGGAGGTCGGCCATACATTTGAAGCCTCTAGAGGCGATTCCGAGGCATTTGCGGGGCTTGCTGTAAATCATTTCCCTAATACGAAAAGTTCCTCCTTAAAAATCGGGGGCTCGATTTTGATTTTATACCCCTTGTTTCTGGAAAATTTTCTTGAATTCAACGTAGATTGTGATTTTGATAACAGCTTGGTGCATTTTTTTACTCCATACAAATTGACCCACTCTAATGTACATGCCTGTTGTGGGTGAGACATTTTCAGTCGAGTTCATTCTTGTAGTGTTCTTATATATTCAAAGTGGCCATGTCAACGAGACGGTTGGACAAATATCGTCTACTATCAATCTTCGGCTTCAACTCAGTATTAAATATTACCCTATTAAGCAGTGGCAATATTTAAGAATGTGTAAATATTAATTTTCGAGATTAGAAAAGTTATCTTCTTACTCCACATCCGAAATAATAATCTTTAATCTCCTTCACCAGATCGTGTGTTAAAACATACCAACTGTAGCACTACGTGAACCCATGACAGCACCTAATTTACATTTCCCTTTAAAATCTATGGGTTCTATTTGTAGTAGTATTCACCTTTTCACCTCAAGATTGTCTACGTCTCATTTATTGCTGTTGTTGTTTAGGTGACAAAAAAACAATAATCGAACACATCACCTTAAGACATTTCATTTACCGCAATCGCACCAAGTGGCATCATTTACTACTGGTTGGTTTGCCACTTCCACTACCCTATCTCATTATGTCACCCGCACCTTGTTTCGAATCAGTCACCATGACGAGAACCAACCAGTAGGTGAGACTGGGAATCGATGATGGTGACGGGTTCATAAACAAACCCATTCAATTGGTTTCACTTTACACAATACCAGTCCACACAGGTCTTGGCAGAGGAATTGGTCACTCTTGTAAGTGGCATACAAAGAATCCAATAAAAAGAAGAAGAAGAAGAATGGGAAAGAACCACCACCAGTTCGTCGTTTGGTTGGTTCTGCTTCGTGAACGTGAGGAATGACACATTCGTATTGGAATGTCTCTTTTTTTTCTTGAAAATCAATCCACAGGTTATTGCCATTTGTGTTTTAGCATATAGGGGACAGACACAGAAGGGCCACCACCATCTCACTTAGCAATACCTCCCCGCCCAAAAGCATACAACAACACCAACAACAACAACAGCCATGAATAGTTTGTAGAATCTGTGGGTATTGCGCCACTTTAATAACTTAATCGTCTTAATATCGGTGCTCTGCTTCGACTTCATCTTCATTTCACTGGGGTTTCTTCGTCATTGTTGCTTTGCTCTTTGCTTGTGCTCTTCCTCTTCTGGTCGTTGTTTGGGGTTCCATGGGATTCATTGAGAAGAAAACAACATTGTTATTATGATTATGGTTTGTTTACATGACCAAAACTTTGTTATTGAAGACACTTTGTGGTCTTCTAATTAAAAAAAAACAGACAAAACGAAGAACAAGACAAAGGGAGCAACGAGAAAAATAAAACACTCAGAGATGGTTCTCAGTCAGATAAAGTTGGAAGTTGTGCTGTGTGCTTTAAGTTGTTTGAGTGTTTCTCGCAGATGATGATGAAGATGATGATAAAGGTGATGGTGATTTGAGTGATCACACTCATTAGTTCTCAGCTGTCTCTCTTTGATGACACCCGTTAGTGAGAGTTATCTGTACTTAGGAAAGGGCTAGCAGATAGCTGTTTGGATGCCGTTTTGTTTGCTGAGATACAATCACGTGAATTGGATTGAGTGCAGTTGAATTGAATTAGCAAAATGTACGAAATGTTGTCAATCTGTACCAGATATTGTGGTATATGTATAGGTGCGGAGAAATATAGTCAGTTATTGAATGTTTTAACTTATTTTTGGCTTAATGATTATAGATTAAGATGAAATGGAAACGCAAGTAAACAAATTTGTATAATGTTTATACTGAATTTGCATTTTTGTTATAAATTAAAGACCATTGTGCGGATTAGAATTATATTTTAAATTATAGATCACAGTGATACAAAAATAACGAAGTAAAATACTTGGAAAGTGCTACTCCCCCATATTACGTATGTCATAGTCGACTTTCGAGAACATTCGATTGTTTTTTTTTTATTTAAATAAAAGTACATAGTAATAATTAACAGAAATATTTAGTGAGAATTTTTCATCATCTGTTAAGAAGAACATAAAAGGAGCAACAACAGTCTTGTTTCTGTTTAACAAACGACATCAGCGATGCCAAATTTCAAAAACGACAAGGATTCGACGTGACTACGATATACATAATAAAGGGGACTATTTCTATTTTAATTTTCTGTAGGTGTTGTCGTGTAAAACTAGAATATCTGTGTGGAAATTCTCAAATACACCAAAAATCTTGAGATATTGAAATTTGGATTAAAATTAAATTTTTACCAAAAATTACTGCACATTGTTTTTTGTGTTCTTCTTGAACATCATTTTTAAGTTAAGCTTCATGATGTGGGTAAATACAAATAGGCTATGTTTGTCAACATTATTGTTTTAGAGCCACATTTGTAATTCCTATGTAAAAAAGTGTATCAAAATGAAAAAGACCACCCGTCGTACAACCTCTAATCGAACCCAATTCCATACAATTAAAAATGCCAGATATAATTGGATCTGTATATATTTAATGAGATCCAGTCGTAAATTATAATATGTATATAATCAGATCTAATTAGATATATAACTAGGATAAATTTCGGCTCAAATTAGATCTATTAGATAAGTTCTAAACTAATTAGATACAACCGTTTTTCGGATCTGTTGAGATACAATTACATCTTGGCTAAATAAAAATTTGACTTAAAAAACATTATGTACGCAAATGCTGTAACTGTTACATAACCAATAGCTGTGAATGATGATGTTACAACAATGAGCAAATCTCATTTATATATAAAACATGTAAGTGCGCAAAGATTTTGGGCTGTTTGGAAAATTTCACAAGCTGATTCTTATTTTACTCGACAACTTAAAAAATTTAACACCCATTATGTATGGGATAGAATAAGGTATGGATAACGTGGCGGTACGGTCCAGATTTTAAAGGTTTTATCCCGCTAAAATTTCAGTCAATGTTTTGTCCCGCAATTTTACAGTTTGCCCTTCTTTTAAAATATTTTTATTTATGTCCCTGTATTTATTCTAAGACCTGCCACTATATGTATTCAGATTTATACAGACTTTAGGTTAATGTCAGAGTCGCAGTGTACCATCAGGCATTATTGTAGTTCAAAATCCCATGCATTAAGATATTGTTCTCCTTTCATTTTTTCGCTGTCGTTCATGCAGCCCAGTTCTTGCTCTGAGTAGTTTGTGGTACATTCTGTATACTCTTTTGACCCTGTTTAAGACAAAGTTGACATGCTCCCAAAAATGAATTCTTTCTTAAGAATTTAAACCCTTATATTTGATCTCATTTGATTTTCTAGTTGGAATGTAGACTCTGGCGTTTCTTCTTGTCTTTTTTTAATTATTTTTTTGTTAACTTTTAAAAACAATATGCATTTTTTGTTAAGTTTGAAAGCAAAAAACTGTTAATATACATATTTAAAGTGGCCCGCTTTGCGTATGTATGTCCCCCTTTTCCATAAAATCTGGTTGGTCATGTTATGAATGGCATAGCTTCTCACTCTTTTACAAAATTATTAACCCAGCGGTAAAAATATCCATTACGTAATCACTGATATCAGCTATATTTAATAGCAATAAGTGATGATTCTCTCGCTTATGTTCCGCCTTACAATTACACAGGAGTGTCTAATCCGTTTAATCGGTGCGCTTTTGCTTACAAAGTAAGGGAAAATGTCAGTAAGTGCCATTTCGGTTGCAAGCGAAATTTTATGCGAGCTTGATAACACGCTTGATTACGAAGTAAGTGACGATGACAGTAGGTGTCATTTCAATAGCATTGTAATCGGAGTTATAATGAGTGGACGATGTTTTTTTACATTACACACGCATTACATTCTAAGTACTTAGATCCTCGCTAACAATGTCATACTGATGTCATGAATTACTAAATAGGTACTACGTTTCATTAACTGCTGGGAAGTTGCTGTCGACAATCGAAAAAATACAGATGCCGGCGACTGTAATCGAAACCTTGTCTTCAACGCGTTTTGTAACCATCATAATTTTACATGTAAAGGCCTTAATACACTGCAGCTTTGTATCTGGATTTAAAAAAAACAAGACTTTTTCTTAGCAACAATATATTTTCTTTGTCCATCAGACACAAGTACTCATATAGTATATCACTACTATCGAACCACTGGTGTCCGAAATTTGTCTTACTATGAAGTACATATTAAGTTTCAATATTCAAAAATTTACTTCATCTACTTCATCTCGCTATACATTATAAAGATCTCAACACCGTATAAATTGTTCTAAATAACTACAATGAAAACTTTAAGCCCATCATTAAACAAATTGTTTTATCTTATTAAAGCCAATAATATATCGCATAAAATCGCTAAAAACTACATGAGTAAAATCACCACAATGACAACAATCCCACTAGTGACACAGACCTCTCAGATACCGAGAGATACTAGAGAGAAGAACCATTGCGAACAACGAGAACTAGAGAAGCCCAAATTCATACAACTGAGTAGGTTGTGTTATTGTGTTGTGTTTTTATTTTGTGCAACCATAATAGTCATAACCATAATTAAGTTAGTTTTTAATAAAAGGCGTACAACAAATTACTTTGAGAAGCCATCAAATAAATAATTGAATTAAATGATCTCCAACTCACAACTCACGCTCCTACATACTACTACTCTTTCACTCCAATCTTATTCGCTCTACAACTCCACACAATTCAGTGTAGGTTCTCGCAGGGAGCTCAATGAGAGCCGCATGGAGGAACCTCCATGTTCAATGAGTGTGAGTGCGACTGCCAAGTGACCGTTCTCCATGCACTCTCCCCATACTCTCGCGTCGCCCCAATATGTGTTGGATTGTTGCTTAACCTCTCTGCTCTGCTCTGTCAGCCTACACATTCCCTTCTACGAACGAGTGCGGTTAGCAATGAATGCATTTAACATCTCAGATACTTGGCTCGTGTGCATGTGTGTGTTGGTTGTTGTAGGTTTTGATGTTTGGCGCTGCTGATTATTAAGTTATGAGTACTTTTGTGGCAATTTCGTATCGATTTTGAGTTTAGTCCAATTTGAACTACGGTACCGAGCGGTAGTCTCTTCTTCTGAAACTTTGAAACAAAAACGAAGAATAAAAGTTAAACAGAAAAGCAAAAAAAAGACAACAAAACAAAAGATATAAACATAGTGGAATAAAAGAAGGAAAGAACTAAAAATCGTTAGAGAAAAATTTGTGTAAAACATAAAAAAAAAACTATTTGATGATATAAACAAAATTTTGTTATTGTTGTTGTTATGCTGGAAAACACTCACACAAATACAACAATATTAATGAAATTCATTTGCGATTGTGTATCTGTGTGGTGTTCATAGTGTATGTGTGTGTGTGCGTGCGTGTACGTAAAATAAGCGAAAGCAAAAAACGCCAAAAAAAATTCAACTAAAATCGCCAAAAACTGTTAATTGTGTTTTCTTGTAAACCAATCGATTAAGTGACAAAGACAATCTAAAATTATTGCAATAGAATTGATTTTGAATGAAACAACCTAAGAATTTCGTTAAGTGCAAAATTTCGTTAAAGCTCGGCCCAGACCGAAAAGGATACTACCACGCCATAGATGCGTTTAAGGAATCCTGCATTTCGTTTTCATTGAATTGTTGAAATACCTCAGAAGATAAACAACAACAACAACAACAACACCAACATCAGCAGCAAATGATCATGTGAAAAGAAAAGACACACGAGCAGAAGAAAAAACAAAAACTACAACTACGGAATGGATTTAAGCCAAGTTTAGAGCTGTGTGTGAGACCGAGAGTGGCCGACCGAGTCGCGTCGTCTTGTGTGTGACTCGCCACTCTATGTTTAGTATTGTGACTATGACTCGAATGACTGCGTGACTGACTTGACTCGCTAGCTAACGGCCAGACGGACCGACGATCGGAGTGTGGTTGGTGGCTTTTTGTGTTGTTGTGGCTTAATTTCAATTCATTGAGTTAACAACCAGTTTTGTTTATTTGATTTTCGTACTGCTGCCGCCGCCGCCGCTGTCGCTGCGTTGTATGGAAACACAACATTGGAGACCTGAGACTGGGTCGAGTAACACCGCCACCAGCCAGTTCAGTGTCTCTCGACAGTCGTAATAAAGAAATTGAGCTGGTGAAGCCGCCACAACACAAGATCGCGCAGCACCAAACGTCGGTCACGTTAGACAAAAACAAAAACAGAAATTAGTGTAACATTGCAAACGACCGATACGCGACTTGACGTCGCAAAACAAAGGCAAACAAAAAAATAAAAACACAAGAATCCGAAATAAACAAAATTGTGGAACATGTAACCAGCGCTAAGAGGCAGACAGATACTCACACCAAAGCGTTCTGCCAAATGTATCTAAATGTGCGCTCGTGTCTGTGTGTGCAAACAAAATTCAACAAAAATGTATCTAAGGAATTTGCTTGGGAATCGAACGTGAATGGTGGTTGGCTGGTGGGTTCTCTTGGCCTTTTTTTTTTGCTGGTTTACGTTTTGTTCTTTTACCTGCCATTCTAAACGTTGTCGATTTCTAACATCGAAACTGTTGAGCCAAGCCAGGGAACAGGCCAAACAAGCCCTACCCTTTTGACGTTACTCACATGACCATTATCGTCATCGTCACCACGGTGGCCAAAAGCCAATGAATAGGCATAGTGAACCCAAATCTGCTCTACCTCATTCTTCTCTTCTTTATCGCCACAGTCCATAATTGGCACTTGGACAACGTGGCTGGGGATTAAGCGAAATTATCTGCCAACAAGCAAGAAATGGAAATGGAACTGAACATCATGCAACTCTGTTGCATGTTGGCCACCCCCTCCCTAACAATTCACATTGGCAAAGATATGTGCGAATCAGCCACCAGCCTTTCACTATGGGTGTCATTAAACCAACCGTCAATGATTTGCTGTGGCACATCTCGAACATCAAAGTAGGAGATGTCTGGTGATGTTTTCTCATTTCCCATTACCTGCGAGTTAAGATTTCACTTTTTGAGTTGGTATCAAAACAATTTCCCTGCAGTCATAAGTGTGCCGCACACAAAAGCTTGTACAAATTATACTTGTGTCATTGTTGCCACAAAAACATCAACAGCAACAGATTGCAAGCAATCGATTGTCCATCGTCCATTTGTGGGTCCAGTGATCGCTAGACCTACAAAAAAGGTGTTGAACACAAATCGTATAACTGCTCTAATGACAACACTCAAACATTCACTTTTTGTTGTTCTTTCTCTCCACTATGGTCGGACATCGCAACACTCTCACTTCGAGTCGCCCGCACGCCCTGCCCAATAAGAGTATCTGTGTGTGTTTGGGCCAACACCGATAATAGTAATTTGCTGGTGGTTTTTCCTCTTATGTTTATTTTTGCTCTTTTTTTTTGCATTGCGTTTTATAAGTAACGGTATCATATCTAATCACTTGACGCAGTGTCGAAGTCAAAAATTTATAAAAGACTAAAGTTTATTGTTCCCTTTGCACACGCTCTTGCCTCACTCTGATCATTTCACCCATGGAAATGGGAGAAAGGCGAACAGACTACCGGCAACTTTTAACAATGAACGTTGAAGTCATCTCAATAGATCTGATCCGAACAGATTAAATCACAGTTCTATGCGATGTTAACTGTGTAATAAAAGAACAAATTTATAATAAAAATTTAATTAAGTTTGTTAATGCCTGAGAAAACTGGTTTGAGTTGGACGACGACGACTGGTTGGATTGTGGAATCTGAAGAATTTACAAATTTTATACATTTGTTGACTAACGACTCACCATATATGAATTGATTATTGAAAATTAGTATTTTTTGTAATTAAGATTAAATTTTCGGTTTAATATACAAGTTACGTTGTTGTTCAATCATTTATATGGCTTATTATGGATTGGCGAGTAGAAACAATTGTAAATTTCTGTTCTAAGTAATGGGAGTGCTATGGAATTATGATAGTTTCACTTTATCTTTAAATTATAATTTAAAGCGAAGACAAGGACATTCGGCAAAAACTATTTGGTGGAGCCAATATGGTGGTAATGTTAGTGGATGTTATAAGTCTCAGATTAAAATATAGGATTTTTAACACAGACTTGCTAATATAGAAACTAAAGTCTAAAGATAAAAGGAAATATAAACTTTGCTTTATGATTTCAAAATTGAGAATCGGTTTTTAATGAAAATAATAGTTGGCATTTATTGCCAAATACAATTCAATGGAATTTTATCCGATGGACAAAGCATAGACAATAGCTTGTGTGGATTATGTTAACGTATGGTCTTCGTTGATACCATGTGTTTGGGCTTCTCGATGGTTTCTTGAAGCATTTTAGCACTTAAGGTTATGATAATGTGTGGAGAAGGTACAGCAAAGGGTGCTGCTGAGATAGTTTGGCAACTATCGAAATAGCTATCCGCCATGCCAGCTGTCAACATAATCCATTACATACAACTTTTGTTAAACAAACTCTAGAAAAATGATCTCAAACCGAACTATAAAAAACATATTCAATAGCGATAAATTTTAGAAAACTAAAATTTTAGTAATTTTTAAATTCAAAAAGCAAAAATTTAAATATTAAATTTTATTTGTTTAAAATGCAAAAAAAAAACAAATAGAGTTTATTAAACGCCAATTGATACTTTCTGAATTTAATTCAAGGAATTAGGAATTTAAAATGTCGAAGTTCTCCAGACTGAAATAAATAGGATATTAAAATTTTCTTTTCTGAATAAAAATTTTAAGTGGAATATTTGATTTTTATGTTATTATTTATGAATTTCATATTTAAATTCTGATTTTCTTTTGGTTACCGATTAATTTTGGATTCATTGGCTATATCTGGCATCGCAATAGAGCACTTCAATTTAAATAATTCTAAAAAATCAGCAGAGGCTAAATTCTCATCTTAATTTTAATCTGACTTTTTCAATAATGCCCATTGAATGAA
Organism: Muscina levida; assembly: GCA_964034835.1. Classification (NCBI taxonomy): domain Eukaryota; kingdom Metazoa; phylum Arthropoda; class Insecta; order Diptera; family Muscidae; genus Muscina; species Muscina levida. Next base: position 75,830,228 of record OZ035884.1, read on the forward strand.
AAGTTCTCATTTGAAGTTTCAAGTCAAAAAGATTACCTTGGAATTTGTTTGGGTTGACTTGGTACAGCTCTTAAAAAAACGAAAGTTGTAAAGTGGACTTTAAACTAATTTCCAACAGCTTGGAAGCACAACAGATCCTCTAAATTGAGCGAATGATCAACATTTTGTCATTCTCATTACATGCTGATCTTTGTACAAAAAGCTCTATGTGTAACAAAACTTTTTTTTGGAGTGAATTTTCTTTTAAATTGTAAAAAATACAATAAATTTTTCTAAACTACAAATAGCCAGTAATGAAGTTGTGTAAAAATCATTATGATTCATATATCACGGCTTAAAAAAGTACGGTAGTTACCTTCACTATATCTATAATTAAAATGCACACTTCTATGTATAACATCAACTGATATTCTAATAAAGCTTCAACGACACTCCTCTCCGCTGCCTGCTTATCAAATGTCCAATGTTTCACATCGAATTTTACCAATATTCGATTCAATCAATCTAATCTGTATAAATCGAAAGACGATAAAAGTCAATTGAACTCAACAACTTTCGCTCTTTGGCATCCCATATATTATTCATCACTCTCAGATCAGATTTTCGTCTTCATTTAAAAAGTAATCGATCTTAATTATCCGCTCGTTCTCCAACAGTCGTCAGGCTCAATTCCAATACCATGAAATAATAGAACATTTGACATAATTCCTCATTTATCTCTCTTGCTCGATTGTTTGTTGGTCGTCGCCAACAATAGCACAGACTGATAGAAGACTGGCATACAAAGGGAAGATCTGTTAAATTGACTTCAATTGGCAAATTGAATGGAATTGAATCAACATGAGTGCTGCATTTGTATCTCGCCAGTATTCATTCTCTCCTGTGCCGTTTCCACACAGAGATTCTGTTTGGACTGCCAGCTACAAAGACAGTCGGGCGATCAAGTGCCAGTGCCAGTGCGGCGTGCAACTTGTTGTGCGAATGTCATAATTCATTGAAATAAATAGAGGCGATGGCGACGACAGATGGACGGACGGACCCCAGTAAGGACCACCCTAGATTCTATTGGGAAATTTCGATTACAATGAACTCTATAAATTAACGCTATTGTTGTTGCTGCAACTCCAAAGAGCCTCAACACATTTGTGGCTGCTTAAGGGGTGGTGGCCAAGCATGCAGCTACATTGCGGTTAGCCTCTCTGTTGCAACTCAACCGCAATCTATTCGTAAGGAAACTCAAAGCCAGCCAAATCATGCGATATCGCAATTGGAGCGATTCATTCCCCACCTTAGTCCACCAAACTTGTTGGCGTAAACAAAATAGTTTTCGAAGTTAATCCGAATGAGTGAGTGATACCTCCATGAATTGGACATTGGTTAGGTTTGTTGTTGTTGTTGCTGCCATTGTTGCGCTTCTTTGTATGTTTGCAATCGGCGCGGAGAGAAGAGACACAGGCGCTGGCAACACTCTGCGTGTATTGCTGCGAGTTTGCTCTTGGTCAACATGGTCTTGCCTGGCATTTGGCCAATTGGATCAAAAATCATGTTATCTGGTGCTAACCTGCCGGCTGCTATTGTTATTGTAATTGTTGTGCTCTCCTTCTTAGCCGGCAAAATAAACCACAGACAGGCAAACAGACGGACAGACGGGCGGGCGGAACACTCTGTGTGTTTTTCTAGTTACTCAATGTGTGAATATAAAAATAAAAAAAGTGGGAAAACACATGAGACCAACGACTCTGGCGAACTATTTATCGAAAAGTGTTTTCAGTTTGTTGGCTTTGGTTAGGTCGGATCGGTCGATGGGACGGTGGTCGTTGTCGTTGCCACAAACTCTACCCCCTTCTGCTTCGCTTAGGCGCTATAAAAATAATAATGACTTCTACTATGACGAATTAGTGAACTCATTCCGTGTTGTAATAAAAATAATAGCAAATAGCGTAGAACTTAGCACACACTTTTCTATTTTTATCAACGCCAAGAGGAATTCCTGAGATGCAACGGAAACTGTGTCATTTTGCGAGTATCTAGCACGAGGCCCGGTCCGTGTTCCGTCCAGCTTCCGCGTAGTTGGCTACATCGTGAAATTGTGCATTTAACGAAATTCAATTGGTTTCGTCGCGTTTTTATTCGAAAATATGTGTAATTGTTGTTCATATTCTTCTCCCAAAATAGTATTGGAATTTTAAATGGGATTACTGAAAGAGGTAATCTTTCCAAATCAACGTTAAAATCGTATAGAATCTATCAATACATCAACAAATTCAAGTGCCATTCCACAGAAGAAAGAGAGAGAAAGAGAAGAATAACACGACCAGTGTTCGAAAACCGCAAAAATTGCCCATCAACATAAAAGTGATCTTAAAAAATTTGCCATAATTCTTAACGCCCAAAACAAAAAAGCAAAAAAGAACAACGAATCATCAACGAATCGAATTTCAAACAAAACTGTTCTTATGTTCAAATCAAACAACGAAAATCTATAAGTTGTGCAGTGCCGCGTACAAGTGTCAAACCGAACAAAGTGAATTCGTAGCATCGTTGCGATCTAGTTGTGCCTGGACACAATGACATCGCACCCCTACTATAAGGATCGGCTGGGGTTCGACCCCAAGGAGGGGCAGTACGAATCTTCAACGGCAACACGCAGAAGCGGTAGCCACAGCAGCAGCAGCCATCACAACAGTCATGGCCACAGCCATCATACGCAGCAGCAGCAGCATCATCATCATACGCATCAGCGTAGCAGCCACCACCATGCCATGACGCATCAGCCATCATCGGCCTCGCCGGTTCGAATCTCGATATCACCCGCTGGCGCTCCGCCGGACAACTATGCCGACACTAGTCCGGCCAAGAAGGCCAAACATTCGTCCACGCTGCAGCAGCCCCAGGGTGGCTACGAAGTTACCCTAACTCAATTTAAAGGTACCATGAGCGTATGGGAGTATTTTATAGAAAATTGGGACATTATACGTAAGTCGATTTAGAGCCAACTTTAGTGTTGGCCAGGCTGGACACCTTCAGAGACTTCGAAGGGTTAATGTCGGCCTCTCCTTAATTTTTGTTGTTGAACACGTTGCATTGTTTTGCTTGGTCGTTGCTCGACAGCTTTGCAAGGTTTGTTGGTTCTACGGACTCCAGAGGGTAGAGATGCCGTAACCAAATGCAGCAGCATCCGATTGTAAATGTTTGCTTGTAACTTTAAAATTAATGCAAAAATTAAGCACAGTGGTACAGTTGTCTTAGTGGATTGAATGTTATATATTTTAGGTTAGGTTAGGTTTACAGTTAACACGAATTAAAATTTGAACATTAAATGAAGAAAGCTTTTACAATTAATATTAAAAGAAAGCAAATAGAATCGCGATAGATGTTCAAAAACGGTCTCTTAGCTTTATTTTAAGCTAAGTAATGAGATAAAAATCTGAACTAATTATTTAATTTCTTATGTTTTAAATTTATGATCTTCTTAGAAAAATGTTTGCGATAATTTTTCGGTGGAGATATTTTACAAACAGAAAAATTCCATTTAATTTAAAATTTTCTAATACATAGGCTTCATTTCAGAATCTTACTGAAAAGGCTCAATTGTGATTTACAACTGCATTACATCATCAGTGTCGGTTATAATTTAAGCGATATTTCAAAAAAATCACCTTAAAGAAAAACTTCGACGTAATATGTACTATTAGACGAATTAAGTAAAAGCAAAAAATAAAGTTTTACTTAAATTCTACTTTTTTTTTAATGTAAACTCTTTTTCGAAAACTTTTGCAATTTAAGGATTTTATTTGTATCTTAAATACAAAAGTACCATTGCATTGTAAAGCGAAGCAATAGTTTTATTTCGCTTGATCGCCTTCTATGTAATTGTAATGGTCATAGTTTAATCTGCTTGCAAACTGAGACAATTTTTCCACTGTGCTTCTGCTGTTATCTTGTCCGTTCTACTAATCCTGTGTGTGACGTTGCCCCAGTTATTGTTTTACCTCTCTTTTGATAATATTTTTAAATTATTCTCTATTTTCCCCCCAACTCACCTTAATATGTTATTTTTGTTTCAGTCTTTTTTCTCCATTTTCTGCACGTTTTCAGTTCTTTAAACAAAAACAAAAATTCGCCTGATAAAAGCAAAGAAATAAAATTCAGCAATCGGTTATTCTCTTATCATTTTATAATGGGACTGGCGCAGGGGGAAATATACTATGGGAAAATCAAAGTAAATAGTTTTTAAACGACCTTGCCCGAACGATTTATGTAAAAAAAATTATTATTTACCTTTTCATTTATAACCATAACTAATATGTATATAATCACATATCTATGTTAAATAACTGGTATTCAGGTGATGCCAGTCATCACTTGGAAGGGGGATAGTAAAACAACTCCGCCCCTTTTCTGCCATAGCTCACCATTTGTCTATGAGTGAATTGTAATAATGAAATATTCTTCTGTTTTTATCTGTGTTACGACGATTAAAGCGGATTAACAGTGAAACCTCTGGAAACAACGACAACAAAAACTTGATTTCTAATCAATGTTAAAATCTCTAGGGCTTTGCTAGGGTTAATAGAGAAACATGTTATTTTTATTCTTTTTGCTGCTGTTCTCTCCTCAGAGGTTTTACTGTATTCACATTAAAGCGGTAGATTAATTTATATCGACTAATTATTGTTTAAACTTTGTATAATATTCAAATAAAATCTCAGTTTATGTTAATTAAATTGTATAAAATTTCGGAGCGAAAAGACTTTAGCGGTTGTTGTAGATATTTTATTTCTAAAACGGGATTTTTCGTTTGTTCCGGTGGGGTTCATTATCTGCCTGTTCTTTATTTTAAAAAAATAAGAGAACACCACAGAAAACCCCACAGAATTAAAGATTAGGCGAATGCGTTGAATCCAGTTTATTGATTTGATTTCGATTTTTATGATGGTGTATTCGTTGAACTACAGTTAATGTTCACATTCACAATCTTTTTATATGATTATCCGATAATCGTTCAGATTTTGTTATACATATTGCATATAAAATCTATTAATTTTGTCATGCAACTAGATTTATGCAATCCATTAAGTGCAGTTCACATTATTGTATAATTAGCGTCATTTGATTTTTCATCTCTTCGATTTCATCGAGTTAGCAATAATGTGGCGAAAGTATGGGTGTTCGTTTTTGATGCCTCCCAAAGTTATCCAGAACGACTCACAAGCTTGAAACTATAACATCAATCTGTTGATGTTCAAAGATAACAAAAATTAACATTAAAATTAAGTGTATTTTTGTTTCACTAAGCCGATTAATACTCAGCCTCTTCTTGTGTACAATCAATCGATGATACATTAGATGAGACCCGGCCGTGGTTAGTGGTTAGAACACGCGACTAAAGATCTGTGGTTCGATTCCCGGCTCCAGTCATCTACATTTTTGTCATTTATTGTTTGTAAATTAAGGAAATTAAGTTTAAGTTTTTATGTTAATTGATGTTTGGTAGTCCTATGAACATTTTCTTCTTCGTGGGTTTGGCGAACACTATTGCTATTAAATCTCTATTGACGATTTGATTGTACAATAGTATTCAGTGAGTTAATAAATTTCTGCCTCGAGGATTTTAATATTGGTCCAAAATCTACCATATGTAATGATTCCGATCCAGAACATTTGAAGATTCGTAGATGCAACTACAAAATGTACTATTTACTGCAGTCTGAGTGACAGAACAGGCAACTGCGATTAAAAGATTTTGAATTGCTCTTGATTTAGTTTTTGTTGATCTGTAGTGAATTATGATATTGTCATAGTTCGGTTTAAGATCTTTTCTATTGACAGTTTTTTATTATTGCCAATAGTTTTTTTTACAAGAGTTGTGAAATGTATTATGTGACAGCAGGTTAGGCGTATGACGTCATTTCGACATTAACCACAATGTATCGTCAGCGCCCTTTGCTGTGACTCCTCCTCTATCATCACAACCTTAAGGGAAGAAAACATTTCAAAGCTAATGAGAACTTTGCCCAACGGTGCGAAGATAGCATCCTCGAAGTGCACAATATGCCAGCATAAGACACACACAAGCTCTTGCCTATGATTGTTTGGTTGATTTGTTGACCTGTAGTAAATTATGATATTGTCATAGTTTATTTTAATAGGAAAGTCAGACATGACGTAAAGAAGCCTCATTCGCCAATATTTCCTTCATAGGCAAAACTTCTCTAAGATCGTGTTACACTTCCTTAGCCGGTTTGATGGTCTCAATAAACCCGAAATACTGTGGCCAAGAGAAAGGTCCAATGGTTACAACACTCGACTATCATGCAAGGGACCAGTGTTCGATTACCCTCTCAGCCATTTAAACTTCTGTCATCGGCAGCACCCTCTATGTTGCCGACAGGAACTTCGCCGTAGTGTCGAGTCAATCTGGATATATACTGCCATCCTAAGAATGAAAGTCACATTTCCATTTTAGTAGTTGTGAGATATGTAACTTCTATCTTTAGCGCCTAAAAATGATTCAAATTATTCAAAAATATATTAGAATCCTTTTTGAAATATCTCAATAATTTTTAATTTAAGACCCGAAAAATATAAAAAAAACCACTAAAATGGAGATGTGACTTTTTTTTTAAGAGTGCAGTATAGTAAAAGCTTTTCAAACAGCTGATGTTCGGATACGATTAAAATATAGAAGCATTCTTAATTCACAATAATGCGAAAATCTCTCCCATATCTCATTCATGGGGTATAAAAAGGAAATTAAGTTGTTTTTTTAAGAGAAATCACAAATCCTTCCCCTAAAAAACATGAACGAGTTAAGGAAGAACTTCTTAGTAAAATTAGTAAAATGTGTCATAAATCTCATATACTATTACCCAAATTTAACTCTACATGCCTAAAAATATGCAACCAGTTATGCCCCAGTGTCCCCCTTTTGTACGTTATGGTTAATTCAGTTGTGACACAATTTGTGCAGTGTATGGTTTTTGCACAATAAGTATAAAATTATACTTCTAACTGCTGAGTCATTTTTAGGTTTCTCTATAAATAACAAATTTACCGCAATTTCTATGTACAATTTTTTTTAACCGAAGATGCAAACTCTAATGCCTTATGACTCATTCAAATTAAAAATTGCATATATGTAAAAAATACAAATTAATTTATACTTATAAAAGTGTAAAAATTTGCATCATATGTATTTTAAGTAAATTGTTTTCTCATCACACCATAAATTAATTATTTTGCATTTGCTAATTAATTTTTTCACATGTTTCCACGTCTAGTTCTATTAATTTTTTCAATTTGTATCGTCAAATGTGACCCTCGACAAATAGCAATGTGTTCATTTTGGTTTTTTATTACGTTTTTTTTTTGCTTTTGTATGAATTCATTCAAATTTTGACGAGCGTAATTTAATACTTGGACTTGTTTTCCGCTGTTTTTTCCCCATCATCGTCTTCGCAATGCGTTGAGTATGACTTAATACCTGCTCTGCGTATGCCTCTCTCCCCTCTCCCTCTTCCAAATACTATCGAAAATGTAATTAATCATGAATGGCAAATCCACTGGCCAAAATATTATTATGCATGGCTTAGTGAATTTGTAATGTTCAAATTCAACATTTCCCTATTGCCAAGCTCACTCGTTCACCCGCTCGCTCTGCCAACGCTGATTGCTGGTGGTGGCAGCGCCACGATTAAAACAAATAACCATATTTGTAGTATTTCTCTTCGTGCATATCTTAATTTGCCATTTGACCGTTATTAAGTATTGACATTGACCCTGGAACATGATTAAATTTAGGAATTACGACAATCGCACATAGCACAAACATTTGAATGAATCTAATCTGGTGGTGACTGCAGAGGGAGGACGGACTGAATTAGCATGACAATAAACCAAGTAATACGGTAACAACTAAATATCCAAAATTGACAACAATATCGATTAAAATCGATAAAGATGGACAGGCAGACAAACGGTATGAATTATTTTAAAGTTCAATAAACACGCCAATCAATGACTTTGGCTAATTAATAATGATATTTTTTCTCCTTTTCAAAGTCGTCAACTACAAACAGGCAGACAACAAAACGTTAGAGCCGACGCCACAAGCCCACCTGTGTGTGTTCAAAACTACTACAGCGTCTTGAATTTTACATGATGTTGTGAGGCTTTGCATTAATTAAATGGCGTTATAATGATCGGGACGTAAATATTGGTTTTTGGTTAAAAATATCGGTGAATAAGTCATAAATAAAGTGTTAACAATAATATACACATGACCGCGAAATTACCAAGGGTGGGGCAGGGCGGCGGAGACAGGAAGAGGAGTGGACCGATATGGGGGTAGGGTGTATGTGCTCCAAACAGTACGTGAGATGGCAACCATTGTTGATTGTCTATTGTTGTCTAAAGGCATTTCAGCTTCATTACGATTTCCTCATATTGTTAGTATAGAAATTCTTGTACAATTAATAACTTAATAAATTTTTAATTAGAAAACGTTGAGAGAACGGCCCTGAGAGAGTTTTTACTGTCATCTGTTGTTTAGTGTGTGGGGTGGGTAGTGAATTCCAACAGGTTTAGGTGGATAACATTGTTCGTGTGCAATTAACATACAAATGATTCATTGGAATTTCAAGAGAATTGTGGCTAAAACATATGTAAATGATAAAGTCTCAAGAAACATAGGATGACAAGTCTGAAGATTACGTAGCTACTTGTTCTGTATTAATTTTGGTTCTAAAATGTAAAATTTTATAGATAATCGGAAATAGTTGCATAAGACGGCAGCGTGTGTGTGTCAAAAAGATACAAATATTAGAAAGCCTTTGAAAATATATTTTTACAGCATATATATTTTCCCGACCAGCTAACCCAATAGGAAAAGGTTTAAGATTTAGATTTTTACACCGATTTTATTCAAATAATGGTGCAAAGGTCAAAAAATGATTATAATATAGCATCAAATGAATATTTTGCTTCTACAAACATGTGCACATATCGCGCCTATTCGACAAAAGAGAGACAACTCAAAATTAAAAAAAAAAACTAAAAGTGTAACTCTTTGATTGAGCCTAAAGAAGTTATTTTGAAAACACAGAGTGTGTCATAACGGCTTTTTACGGAAGACGATGCTGAACTATGAACCATTTTTCCTTTGGGTAGAGGTGACCACTTTATGTTGTTTGTTCTCTATTTTTATTGCAGAAAATAAAAATTTTGAAATTTTGAGTTGTCTTCCTTTTGTCGAACAGGTGCGATATATAGGCAATCTTTTAACTTTTAAACCCTTAAGAAGAAAAGTTTGCGGGCTTTATAAAAAACATCTAAAAATATTGGATAGTGCATGTTAAGAAGTGATTAGAGTGTTCAAATACCTCCTTTTATTAGAAACCCGGTTTCCGAGTTATTCGAAAAATTTATTTTTTAGAAAAATCGGATATCAAATACAGCATTTTAAAGAAAACCGGTTTAACCGGTTTTTTCGGGTTTTTCCTAAAAAGTTAAAAATAATTATAAAAAATATAATTTGGTTTAAAAAAATGCATTTATTTAGTATGTTATATCAATCGGATTGGGTGGTCGTGCCAAAATCCTACATTTAGTAAAACTATAGCAGGACAAAGTTTTGGAGAAAAAACTGGAAGTCTACCTCCCATACCCATCAGGTACCACCCACTTTAGAAATCGATTAATATTATTAATAGATCTAACGCGATCGTGACCAAATTCTGTTTTTAGTATTATTCAAGCAGAATAATATTTTGGAGAACCAATTTGGAAGCCTAGCCACGTACCTGCTGGAACCTCCCATACAAATGCACCATTCCGCCCACTTCAGAGATGGAGTAGTAATATCAATACACCCAACGTTATCGTGTCCAAATTCTGTTTTTATTAAAGCTAAAGCAGGATCAAGTTTTTAAGTCTAGCCACGCCCCATCAGAGACCTCCCATACAAATGTACCATTCCGCCCACTCTAGAGATGGAGTAGTAATATCAATACACCCAACGTGATCGGGCCCAAATTCTGTATTTATTAAAGCTAAATCAGGATAAAGTACCTTCTGGTACCTCCCATACAAATGTACCACTTCGCCCACTTTAGAAATCGAGTAATGATAATAATATACTAGAAAATTATATGTTTTACTGAGGGTAAGGGTATATGTAAGTCGGCTTACCCGACTGAAACTTTCTTACTGGTTAAAATAGTATTAAAGAAATAATATGCAATTTAAGTGTTCAATTTTGAGTGAATTCTTCTGTTTCGTTTTTATAAAGCTTGATACAGAAAACACGCGCCCACTTATTGTTGAAGTAGGATTTATTGGCAAAAGAACGTTTAGAAGGATGTTGAGCTTTTCTGTCCTTTTATTTAATCTATCGAAATAGTTGAAATCATCATATAGGATTGTGTCATTGCAATTTGTTTTCACTGGTGGAATTTGGATGTTATTTATTGTCATGTTTAAGTCGTTCCAAAGACTACCATTAGCAGATACCCCCATCTCACAATCTAAACTGTTAATAGACTCTGCCGTTGTTGGGAAAATTGCAGGATAAAGTCTTTTAAAAAGCTCGTCAGCAAATTCCATCGTTTCCGCCTTTTTAGACTACTTTACACAGAAGGACATTTGTAGGACATTTTCCGGTCCTAATACATATAATTAGGGTACTCAATGTTTGTAAACGAAAATGTTTTTAGAAGCTTTTTAAAGTTTTAAAATTCAATTTCAAATTAATTTAGAAAAAACTTTTTACATTTTATAACCTAGAATGTATTTAGAAGCTTTGTAAAATTTTAAAATTCAATTTCAAACTAATTTAAAAAAAACCGAGTACCCGAAGGAAAAAACTCGGTTAAACCGGTTATTCGAAAATGATATTTTTGCAAAAACCGGCATACGGTTTTAAATAAAAAAACCGGTTTACGGTTTTTCGGTTTCGGTTTTGAACACCCTAGCAGTGATACACATTCCATAGCGGCAATTCACACGAACTCGAATGTTTTGTTTGATTTAAAATAGTCACAGACGCTTGTTTTGCATTCAACACAAAACAGACATAAGTACAGACAGAGAAACGATTGATGGGAGAGCACAATATTTCGGCAAGAACGTCCGAACTACTTCAGATTTTTGTTAAGATATCAGTCCGAATTCGTAACGACGCTTTGAATTTCCCTTCAGAATTCCCCTCGATTTACATTCAGCAATCGTAAGTTAGGTTAAAGTACCGTGATGCACAATGATAGATAAAATAGTGATATATAAAAGAATAAAGTCGTAATACCTGGGAAATTATACCATTTTACTGGTAGATGTAGCTGAGTACAACAAGAACCTGTTTTTGATATTTCCCAGCCTAAAACGTGACAAATTCCCCTATACGATACTTACTAACTTCAAATCGATATTAAATTATTATGGCATGTAACTTGACAAAACGAATGATGCCGAACTTTTTCTTTTTGGGGCTACTTTCATGTCCAGTTCTCAAAATTGAGTCCCAAATCAATAAGATGAAAAATATTGTACGATGTTATTTAATACTCAGAAAATCTTTACTTAAAGTTAATAGTGCAGTTATAGTTTTTCCGAATTCACTACATAGTTTTCTGAATTTCGCAAACAAACATTGTCGTACTATCGTTCTGCTCGTACTCATTTGAATTTGTCTAAATGCTTAACAAGCAATAGCAAATTTGTCAGTTTCTATTGTTTTGAACTTATTTCCCCTTTGGTCATTCGTCATAAGTTTATTTTTAAAATTGAATTTCTAATATTTTGCAACAAAAAGTAAAAATTCACATCATAGTTACTTCCGCTTTCATGGACAAACAATGATTACATACAAAACACTCAAAGCCGTTCTTTATAGACAAGAATTGGCGGAGAACATTGAGTCAGACTATAAAACAAAGGCGAGCGTGCGATGAGTTCGCATTGAAAATGTTTTAATTTTTTTAAACTCAGCATCAGGTTGACACCAACTGATTGATGACCAAAAATGACTTCATTATAAATATGTCGGAACTTGGCTGCTAACACGATTATTGATTAATAGATTAGAGGAACTATTAGCGAGAAACTAAAAGAATTAAAAAAAAGCTAATTAATTCTGTTACGAAAATTAATTACTCTAATGTGTTTCATCACTTTATTTAAAATAGTTTTTTTTTAGTAAAGTCTCACCTATTTTGTTGTAGGTTGTGTTTTTTTAAAAAAAAAAACTATAATGTGGAATGATATGTAATGCACGAATTTTTCGAATTTGACACTGAAGGCATAGACTAAATCGTTGATAAAGGCTAGAGCCATCAACATTGTGATGTTAAACAGGTTTTAAGATGATGATGACACTTTTTAATAAATTTGTATGAGGTAATTCTGTTATCCTTTATATCTATCCCTGAAACTTCCTTTTTACAACACCCGCTTTTTTTCTTATTATGCAGTTAAGCTATCATGTTATACCTTCAAATCTCTAGAGTCATTAAAAACCTTTAGCAACAACGGAATCCTTTCAAAAACCAGTGCAATTTGTTAAAGTAAATCACGCTCAGTTTAAAATATAAGTTATTTTCTTCGTATAAAGTTTTATTATTTTGGGGAATTAATAATAATAACAACTGGATGCCTATTCCAAGTACCTATTGCTTATTGCTTATGACTTTCTCCTATTCACATTGGCAAAGCATATTCAATATGTCCCCCTTCCTTTTGCAATACAAAACATTTATGGCTATATGTTGGTAAATGATTATAAAAATTTTGTTTACCCTAAATTGTTTCTGTTGTCCTACTGTGGCTGTGGTTATCAGCGCAAAAATATCATATAATTATCTTTATTTTGCTTGTTCGAAAAAAGTTATTGTCATGCCAGGGAATGGTAGTCATAGTGACATCATACGCAGACTTATATTAAAAATCTGGTTAACTATATAAATATGAAATTGTTTTAGGAGGAAGAAGACAGGTTGTGATATTTTAAGGTCATTTGCATTTGCAACTGATTGCAGATTTGTTGTTATGCATTATTTACTCTAATTTCGAAATGACATTTAGCTAAATGCATAACACATTTATTTGTTATTTATACAACACTCGAATTATTTCCGTCAAATGGCAACACCTAATCGATCGCGATAGTATGTAGATAAACCTCTTTTAAAGAGAAAAGGTGAAGGTTTCGACGCTGGCGGGAAAGTGCAAATCAAGTACGATATTTCTCTTAAACGTTTTACTGTCTCTGTTGTTATTTATTCTATGCGTTTTTTTTGTTTTCAATGCCGTTCACATCGATAATAGAAGTTACCTTTAAAGATATCTGTATCTCCATTGACAAGAGAATCGGAGAGCTTCCTCGTCCAGAGAACTGCACGAGTCTTATCAAATACTAGAGAGCTAGTGATCGATCATATCGTCCGCGCCATTCTCTACGAAATATTTATTTATAAAATTAAAGCGTCATTATTTTCTTTTCGTCTAATTGCTACGTTGAAGTTCAAGTTGTGAATGATCGCAAAAAAAAAAACGATAAAAATTAAACTTGTTTGTGTTGCTTTTACTTTTTTTTTTGTTGATTTTGTTTGTATTGACTAAAACTTTACATAATACATTTAGCTATGAGTAAAGTTTATGTTATGTCATAGAACAAAAATTGTCAGAACCAATGACAAATTAAAGAATGCAATTAATTTTTGCTGCTAATCCCCAAAAAAATCACTTGATTCTCCTTCTTTTTTTGCTTTTACCATTAGTTAAATAATGATTATAAGTTTGTTAATTGATTAGCAAAAATTAATTATTTAATAACATACATATGATAATATGATGATCGCAAATTAATTATGTGGTGTTTAAATTGGTTTACACAATAAGAAAAGTTTTTTTTAGCTCCTAAAATATTTGGTTGGCTATTTAAAAATAGGATTTTGTTTGGGTCATAATTTGTCACAATATTTTGATTTGAAAAATCAAATTATAGCTAAAATCAGAAAAAAGAAAGTACGGAAAGGGACAATTAGCATTTGATCTTGTTTCGGGGGCCTAATAACGAGAAAACAGTATATTAATTAATGAATATCTTTTAACCTGACAATCTATCCGATACGAGAATGATATCATTCTCGAACCCTATATCATTCGCATTTTATTCTTTAACGATACTCGCCAACGTTTTACGTATCTAAAAGGCGATTCTATTTCGAATCAAAAAAGAAAACGATTCTATTACGAATCTTAATAACGGGTTCCTTTCAAGTTGCAAAATCTATAAATCATCCTTATTTTTAAATTAATCCTTCTTTTCTCATTTTCTTCTAAGATATTGAAGATTTTTTTTAAAATTTTTTTGATATAGCGTGGAACTAATAAACATAAAAAAAAAATTTATGTGAAATATGATATCATTTTCATAGACTTCTTGATTGAAACAAATTTTACTCCAAACACACACCCACATTATTATCTGTTTTACGATTAGTAAACGAATCGCTTTACCGATTCGTTAGCGAATGTTCAATAGTGATTCTATAATGTTATCATATTTGAATTTGTTTTAGAATCGCTTTAGCGAATTGCCAACGAATCGTTAGCAAATCACCCCTCGCCACATGGTTTGTCGGGAAGCTTTATATACTTCTTCTGCATACGTTTAAACCACTTTTCGAAGCACTTGACAATTTTCGGGCAATTATGAAATTATGACGTATCAAATGTGTATGTAATATCCCAGTAGGAAGTGTCTGCAAGACATCCTCAAGACATGTCGCCCACGCAATCACGCACGACATAATAACCGACAATGTCGGTCAAATTGTCGTTACCAGTGCTTAATAATTTAAAATAACAAATTGAAGTAGTTTTATTGAAAATGTGCGATACATGAACCGTCACAGACTGCTGTTTCCAACAAACTGAATATTTTTTACTTCTACTTTTCAATTTTATGTCGATATTGTCCAGTTATTTTGTTTGATGCACGACAACATTAGTATTTTGTCGGTCAGCTTGTCGTCAACCGAGTGTTTTGACGACAAGTACAAAAATTTTTACATTTTGTCTTGAGGGCAGAGTTGACGACAAAGTCGTGTATGGCGATACTTCCTACTGGGATCGAATGTGTGCTGGTCCCACTAATGCCCATTGCACACAGCATCGATTATTTCTGTCACAACAACCATTTTTGGAATCATTCTCGTAATTTATCCTATAACAATCGAAGGCCACGATTAAATTCGTTGTACAGAGTTTACAGTCCTTCATTTTCAAAAAACGATGAACTTTTGTGATAATACACGTTGAAAATTGGAATAAATATTCGCATGAAAATGAACCTAAGCAAATTAACTTTTTTGAAAGCTTGCTAAGTGCGAGTCAAACATTTCAATGAAAATATAAAATTTCACCTGATCACACGCAGTGTTGTCTAGTCGCACAGTGTAAAAGTCAACTCTCGTGTAAGAGCATTTTTGATATTACAGATGCTTTCTATTACAACTCTATATAAAGAGTGGTATATATTTTTTTTGAATAATAAATACAAAATTTAAAATAAATTTTGGATGTCGGATTCTTTACTACGGCCCGAAAGAACAATCTCTGACATATACTTTGTATACCCTCACACTACGGGTAGGAGGGTATATATCATTTGATGCGACCCAGAAGTGTAACACATAGAAGGAGTCTCTTTAGACCACAGGTTCGATTCATGACTTTTTAAGTCGTTTGAGCCATGTCCGGCTGTCTGTCTGTCCGGCTGGTACGCACGATGACTCAAAAGATGCATCCAATTGTTTTGATACTTAGCATAGGTTAATAATTACTCAAAACTACTTACGGTATTACAAATGTACTACATGGCCACGCCCCTTCTGGTAGCTCCCAAACAAATGTACCATTCCGCCCATGTTGGAAATCTATCGTGCCCATATTCTAAATTTAGTAATGTTATAGCAGGATAAAGTTTTGGAGAAAAAACTGGAAGTCTAACAACGCCCCATTTGGTTCCTCCCATACAAATGTACCGCTCCGCCCACTTTAGAAATCGAGTAATAACATCAATACACTCAACGCGATCGTGGCCAAATTCTGTATTTAGTAAAGCTATAGAAAAAATCTGGAAGTCTAGACACTCCCCTTTTGGTGCCACCCATTCAAATGTACCACTTCGCCACTTGAGATATCGAGTAATAATATCAATATACTAGAACATTTTATGTTTTCTGAGAGTGAGGGTATATGTAAGTCGGTTTTCCCGACTTAACCTTTCTTACTGGTTTAAGATAATTCATTTAAATGTTTGACGATTCTACTCCGTAAGTGGTCTGTTCCGAATGTCTAACTTATACTTGCTCGTTCCAACATTACTACCGGCATTTCGCGAATTACGCGTGTGTTCTTGGCTTCCTATTATTTAGATGTAGCTTGCTTATTGACGATTTCTTTTGACGTTGAATAAAAAATGCAAAGATGCAAAGATCCAATATGTGAAAATAAGTGCTCACCACTAGCACCGTCTTACTAAAATCGCATGTTCCTACATCATGGGCTTAACGCCATTGACGTTTATGTTGTGTTTGATCTTATTTTTTAGAAAAACGAATCAGATTTAGGCATTTTATGGACAGATTTCATACACAACATCCCCTCTTGCTTTCAAAAAAACAGGGGTAGTGTATGCCTTCTAAATGGAAAAAATTTTAATACGTTTTCTTTCAACTGTTATAAAGGTCTGCCCTAAGCCTGTGCAAAGAATTCATAGGGATTTCATACACATACCCTTTCGCTACCAAATAACAGGGGCATGTCTTTCAAATGGAAAGAATTGTTAATTTCCGTAGAAGGTGTTCATATATTTTTTTTTTAACATTGTATTATTGGTTTCAACCACACAATTCGAATAAATCTTCATAGGCTAGACAGTAGCATGGCTGACTAACAATCACGAGGTAGTGGGTTTTAACTCCAGCAAAACTAAATAATTTGAGGGTGCACTTGCAAGTCCTTTTTTTTCATGTGTATGCAGCACTCCCATATTGCCTTCTTACAGAAAGTTTCCATGAGGCCTTCTTATAAAAAGCTTCCATAAGGCCTTCTTATGTAAACCGGCGACGGAAGGCCTTATTTTCCAATGTTACGCAATATAAGAAATCAAAGGAAGAAATAAGGTCAAGGAACGCGTACCGGCTCCTATAGAAGCTCTTTAAAGTCATGAAAGAAGGCCTTCCAACTCATGATTTCCGCCACTGGGTGCTTTGTAATATTTTTGGTATTTAGGTGGCTAGTATATTCATCACCAACTATGTGCTTTATTGTTTTCATAAATATTAAATTGAACCAGCTAATTTAAAATCAAGTAAAATTTCTAGGCCCCTTCCAGAAGCCTGCATAAGATTTTAATAACATGCTCAAATATTTATAGCCCCGTGTCACTTATCTATATTATTCAATTGCAATTTGTGCCCACACGTAAATCACACTTGACGTCATGGAATTGCAAATTTTCGCATCTACAATACAGCTCCCAGATTCACATTCGCTTCCTGTAACGTTGTTGTGTGCCATTAAAGTTATCACTGATAGCACGGGAGCTCATTGCACTTAACCACACCACCTCTCCCTCCGCCACCACATGCAAATTGTACAAACGACGTAATGCAAATAATAGCTATCTAGTTAAAAGTTTACTCAGAAGAGCGTAAACTTTCTCAATGACCTTGAACTATATATTGTTATATACGACGATAATGTTGTAGTTGTTGTTGTTTTTGTTAATACTCCTACGACGTTTAAATCGGTTACAAGGGCGTCTAAATTAAATCGGTTGCACGGTCGTTTAGTGGGTGGGTGCGTGGTTGCGGGTGTAGGTGTATAGACGAATTAGTAGTCACTTTTGAATGTACCCCATAGATGTTTCTAAGATTGTTTTCAACTGATAAATTAGACGTTTCGCTTAATAAAGACGGGGTTGTGTATGATGTTGTTGTTGTTGTTGTCGGTTGAAAGTGTGTTGTTACCCATCAATTACAACAAGTTAAACACAATTGTATTATAGTTGCCCGCTAATTTGCTTTTGGCACAATCAGACAAAAAGTTTGTAGCCTTAAATAGTTGGCAACAAACAACAACAACAGCAGCAGAACTTAGCAAATTGTGGGTAATTGCGGTGCAAAAACTTTAATTGTTTGGATTTGTGCACAGCACAACATGAGTCGGCGGAGTCATGAAGTCATCATTTAAATTAAAAGTTTTTCCATTCTAAACACTCCAACAGTCACATAGTGACTTCATGCACCCAGTCACTTTTCAATTGAATGCAACATCTGAATTTTTTCGCTCCCTCGTGCTCACTTAATAAATTGTGTGCGTACTTCATACAGGATGCAAATATTAATATATCCGGTTACCTTTTAACCTTGACTTCGTGGGGACAAGCCACCATTACGAGTAGAACTCTACTCTAGAATGGAGCATCACGCACCATAAGTCTATTAGGCATTTGGCGGAGTATAGTCGAGTATCCAGCATCATCAGCAGCAACACAATAGATGAGTAATCACTACATTTGTTTACAAAGTAGAGAGTGAGCGAGGAAGAGAGAGAATGACGGCGTTCTGTCAGATACGTTGTCGTGTATTCTGTTTTTTTTTGTCGTTTGTTTTTGAGATATCAAATAAAAACGTCATTAAAGTGTGCTCTGTATCGACACTTGTGGCCGTTTTATTGTTGTTTTATTCCGTTTAAGTTTTAATTGCACTTTTCCTTTTGTTATTGTGGTGCTTTTCAACAAGTATATTTTTTTGAAATGTGTAAACTTGAGTGTGGACATGTTGTACTCGTAGGTAATTGTACCTATAAAATGCCATATATCAGTAACACTTGTCAGTTTTTGTTTACCTTTTCAATGGTTCAGTGTCGTAGCGACGTACTGGTCACCCTCTGATAATACAGTTGTTTATGAGGTTGCAAGGAACGGCACTATTATGGAATAGGAGTCAATAAATCGAGCAGCATAGGTCATTAAATGCAATTGATGATGTTCGAAGCAAAGGGATGCAAGTGACTCCCTCAATTTTAGTGCATAAAATGGAAATCGAGTTACTTGAAGCGGACGTTTTTATGAAGTTGTATGATCCATATTCTGAGTTTTAACTCACTGAATATGTGAAACTTTTCATATTTTCATTACCGAGATATGGAGGAGCTTCCTGGAAGAAAAAGAAGGCCTTCTTTCATGAGTTTGGAGGGCTTCTTTTGGATCCAGTATGCCTTCCTTGACCTTCCCTCTTCCTTTCTTTTTTTACATTGCGTGACATTGGAAAAGAAGCCTTCCGTCGCCGGTTTCCATAAGAAGGCCTTATGGAAGCTTTTTATAAGAAGGCCTCATAGAAGCTTTCTATAAGAAGGCATTATGGAAGGCCTGCATACACTGTTTGAAAAAAAACACATGAACACCGCTGTGTTATAGCCGAAGACCCTTACTGCAGCGTACTTGCACTTCCTCGGAACATTTCCCAATCAGCGCTGCATTTGTAAACGTTTGACCATGTCGATGTAGGTAAGCAGCTGATGTAAATGCAAAAAGTTACTTGTTATTTTTCTATATCACACATGAAGTTTTCAGTCGAGGCCCAGTTAGCGAAATCGTTGTATTTGGACTCTCCTGATTTTGTTAATATAAGTATACAGCAGATGCTCTATAGTGAACCCAAATAGTTTTTGCGTATTTTTCTCTTCATTATTCTTCTAATATACTCACTAGTTAATGTCATTACCCGAAAGTTTGCGTTACACAATTGCGCAGATGGGACTTATGTTTCTGTACAGTTCATATTTCGTTTGTTTGTTTTTAATTACAGATCTTAATTTTCAGACTGTCAAATATTTGTGTTATTGATAGTGGATCTACAGTAGATAAAATCGATCAGCACTTTTTTACTGATCCGTTTTCAATGTTTGGAAAGGCTGCAGTAACATTTTGCCGTTTCCTAACCAATGATGTTTACATTATCAGCGTTAACCAGAATCATGTGACAATGACGCCTCTCGTGTTTAATGCAACTTTTCTCGTTATTATCATCATCGGTATTGAAAACTTTAAAATTTAAGTTTTAATATCACTTCCAAACGAAACTTGTGAGATTGAGGAAGAGCTTAAAATTTAGCACCTACTTTCGGAATGTATACGTTTTCTTCTTATTCACAGACAATCTTTACTACGCAATGTTGACCTAATGTTATTTAGGACTATCATTTAAATTTGTGATTAATTCGAGTACAATGATAAAGAATATCAAACGAGTTTCTTGAATTAAACTGAGAGCACATGAGATATAGGACAGGAGAGCAGCGAACATATGGTTTTCAAACTACAATTGTTAAACAAATTTCAGTATAAAAAAAATGAATAGACAAAACAAGCACATACCTTCGATGCATATATCATGTAGCTATTTATAAATCATTGCTCGCTAACCCTTATGCATAGGAGTGTGAATGGTGATGGCTTTAGTCGCGTGTCAGTCGCGGCGGTCTGAACAAAGTTTTACATTAAACATGTGACAACAAATCCCTCGAAATCGTATATGTACGTACATTCATGTTTCTTTGGAATTTTATCTTTCACGTATTGTTTGCTAAACTGCATATCTACAGAAATACATTTTTAATTCGATTTTTTTTTTGTATTTGTATTAACATCTACTACTGATGACACTCCAAATGTTAATAATAATGATGATGACGATGCGACGACGACGACGTTGCCAGTGATGACACCAACTGTTTAAACACTGGCGCTGGCACCCCATCATTGTAATGTTTATTCTCAATGAAACCAGTCTTACTCATTTCGATTCGAACGCGAGACATGAAATGACAAAATTATTTAACCACAGAAATATTTCAAAATCACACACACGAAGCCTGCACAACCTACAACTCTGATCGAATTATTTATCACACTTTCGCACATAAGGTCGGTCGGTGGGGGTGGCAGTGTGAGAGCTAAAGAAAAACCACTAAAACTCAAAGGTGCTGCAACAAATCGCACGATTATTAACCGAGAAAACAGACTGAAATTAAAATAATTGCATTATTTGCGGTTGGTTTCTTTATTATTAACCATTTCAAGTGGAAACAAAATTAGAAACAAAACAGAGTTTTGGTATTTATTATTATTGTTGTTGGTATAAGTTTGAACACACGTCAGCGCATGATGCTGCTCAATCATCAGCATTGCCTTCATTATTGAATCATTGAAGGGTGTCACAGTTTTGGGGTGTTAGGTATCGGAAGATCTATGTATTGAAATTATAGTGTTGAAATACTTGAGTTTTTCACATATAATCGATTTTAGAATCCTTTATTTAGTAAAAAATAGGGTTGACCGGCTTTGTACGGCTTTTCGGAAATTGTAAAATAAAAATTAAATATGTGTATATCTGAAAACATGTGAACATGATCACAAATAAATCTTCTTTTTGTGATTGTTTAGGAGATAAAAGCACTTAAAATTATTCATATGAATGTCGACGGCTTTCCACCCATTTCAAAGTGAGATTCCAACTTATTTAAAGATGAGACCCCATCTGTTTCTTAGTAATTTTCCAACTATCATACGGTAATGATAAATAAAGCTTATTTTTTTGTTTGGACACTTAGATTAGGTGATAACTCCACTTTTATATTTTCATATGAATATCGATGGTTTCCCCCATATTTCAGGATGAGATCCTAAACTATTACAAAATGAGATTTCCACTGCATCTTAGTGATTTCCAAAATATCACAAATATGACAATTTAAGTGTTTCTTTTCATATTAATATCGATGAATTCCAAACCGTTACGAAATAAGATCTTAACATGTTTCAAGAGGTTCCCTGTGTGTCTTTCTGATTTTCCAACTATCAAATGTTCACAAACTAAACTCCTTTTTGCGGTTGGATGCTTAAGTTAAGAGATAACATCAATTAAAGTTGTTCATACGATATACGATAGCGTAAGGATATTTCAATGAAAGTATCATTTCTATAGCTAATTTTTCTCTATAACGATTTTCTTATTTTAAAAGAGCAGACATTTATACCTCTCTATAACGAATTTTCTCTATAACGTGGAAATCGGTGATCCCCAGTGATTACGTTATAGAGAAGTTCGACTGTATGCCTAAATAATGTGTGTAGGGATAAACAACCTTCAATATTCCGACTAACCGACTACAAAAATCCGGTTAAACCTGGTATTCGAAAATGGCATTTTTGGAAAAACAAGAAAATGGTTTCGGACAAAAACCGGCGAGACGGATTCGGTTTTGAACACAAAAATGGCAAAGTTCACGCTTGCATTGCAATAACTTAATCGCTGGCTGATCATGCAAAGGCTCTAAGTCCACTTTTTTTTAGAAATCAAGATTCAAATGCGATAATGTACAATAAGTAAAAATACATCGATTACAACAACACAAAATACTGTTACCTTATTTTTGGTTTTTGTTTTGTTGTGATGAGAAAAAGCACTAAGTCCAATTTATTAAATCTTTGTGTAATATCTCACTTCTTCCAATGTTGGCATGTCAAGTGTTTAGCGCTGAATAGTCGGAGAGTCCAACCAATTGACATATTTCGCCACACTCCGGTCAGTTGATGAGGTAATTCTCTGAGTTTTGAATTGAGCGATTTCTGGTTTTTGTGCCCACACTCTACGGGTAGGAGGGTATATATCATTTGATACGACAGAAAAGTGTAACACATAGAACGAGTCACTTTAGGCCTTATGTTTCTTTGAACCAAATTCGATTCATGACTTTCTTAAGTCATTTAAGCCATGTCCGTCTGTCTGTCTGACTGTGCGTCTGGTGCGCACGATAACTTTCGAAAAACGAAACCAAATGTTTCAAAACTTTGCACGAGTTAATGTTTCCCCAAAAAAACGTACGGTATTGAAAATGGGCTACATGGCCGCGCCCCTTCTGGTACCTCCCATACAAATGTACCATTCCGCCCACTTTAGAAATCAAATAATAAAATAAATACACCCAACGCGATCGTGCCCAAATTCAATATTAAGTAAAACTGTAGCAGGGTAAAGTTTTAGGGGAAATGTCTAGCCACGCCCCTTCTGGTACCTCCCATACAAATATACCACTCCGCCCACATTAGAAATTGAATAATAAAATCAATTCACCTAACGCGACCGTGCCCAAATTCTGTATTTTGTTAAACTATAACATGATAAAGTTATTGACAACAAATTGGAAGTCTAGCCTAGCCTATTCTCTAACGTAGTAAAGTTATATCAGGATTAAGTTTTGGAGAAAAAAACTGGTAGGCTAGCCACGCCCCTCCTGGTACCGCCCACTTTTACTGAGGGTGAGGGTATAAGCAAGTCGGTTTTCCCGGCTGAAACTTTCTTACTGGTTTTTAAAACCGTTTAACCGGTTCGAAAATGAAAAACTGGCATACAGTTTCGAAAAAGAGTCGTTGAGATGGTTATCGTTTGAATACCATATTCCGTCCTGAAGGGATTGATGGGTTTTGAATTCCAATTGACGAACTTTGTGTTGATTATTGATACCCTTAAAATATAAAATAGAAAAATTAAAATTAAGTTGACGTTTTTGAATTTTAATTTAAATTTTTATATATCAAATAACGAATTTTCGATTTCATAAGAAATGTTTAAATTTCAAATAAAATTTTTAAACTCTAAATGATTTTTTTTAAATTTCTGTTGCAATTGGTATACTTGTTTTTTAGAATTATAATATTGTCATAGTTCGTTTTTTAGAAGTGTTATAAGCTAAAGTTTTGTGATTACTGTGTAAATTTTATTGAAAAGGCTAAGGATATTTTATTGCGCGTTATATTTATGCAAAGGATGAAATAGGACTAAATTATACAATTTTGCTTAGCATTCGAAAAAAACGCTAATACCACAGTACAACATTTTTCAGCTCATTGACATGCCATAATAATTTAATATCGATTTTAATTTAGTAAGTATCGTATAGGGGAAATTGTCAAGTTTTAGACTCTTTTGTTTGACATAACTCGAAAAACTAGCAGTTACAATAAAAATGTTTTACTGCGTGGCGTATAATTTACGTGGCATATTACTTATGATAATCATACGCCACCATATAGTATTTATGTTATGTCAAACAAAAGACCCTTAAACGTAACAAATTCCCCTATACGATACTTACTAACTTCAAATCGATATTAAATTATTATGGCACGTAAACTGACAAAACGAATGACGCAGAACTTCTTCTTTTTGGTTTTGAATCGTTTTTACCATTGATTTCAATCAAGATTTTTAAATGTCATACAATTTAAAAGATATTTAATAGAGATTGGAATTAATTTATATGAATTTTATAAAAACAAAAAATTTTGAATTAAACTGTTTTTCAGGATATATCACACAAATCTAAATTGTAAATTTTGTATGAAGTTGTGTACTACAAAACCCTTTTTTTAGTACATTGAAATCAACAACTTATTCTACCAATTCTATACCACCCCCCAATTTTCTAGTGGGATACATAAACGTGATTCTAATATTGTTCCTTTCATAATATTTATATCGCGGCTTCTTTGTTCGATTTGTTTTTAATATCACTCACATAGAAAGCTATTTCTTTTTTGTTTACCTGCTAATTTGTGACTTATCGGCAATACAAAAAAAAACAACGACTAAACAAAGATCAAAAACCCAACTGAATAAACAACTCGTCGAGTTATAAAAGATGATTGCGAATACACTGAGAGAAAGGAGAAAAGTAAGCAGCGTAGCAAAATCTTTTACAAACTCTCGACAAGAGTTTTATATGATTCCCCCCTGATCGCAGTACAATGACTTTTGCACCATAATTAATGTGTATTTGATTGTCGGTCGAGTCAAGTTGTTTGGTCGACCTTGTTGATTTTACTTAATTCTTCATGTTTGTCATTATTAAAAGGCAGCGTTTTGTTTTTGTTTCGTCTTTTTTTTTTTTGATTCATTCACTCGCACTCCTCGTTCGTAATGACAATGAATTAGTTTCGTTAGTGGCTGTTGGTGGCCGGCCGCTTTGCACGTCGTATAGTTGAGATAGTTGGCAGAAAGGAAATACATTTAATTGCTGTATTTATTATTATTTACAAATTGGTTCTGAATGAATTTTTAATAGTAGAAAAAAAGTGGTATACATAGACGAACGCACTTGGGCCATATCTCTATGGACAAAGTACAAAAGCAAGTAAGAAAAACAAAAGCAACATTGTTTTAGATGGCAAATTAATGTGTGAATTTTTTCTTGTTTAAACAACAGGTGTTTGTGTGAATACATATGCCATTGAATTGCTTGCTGCTTACACACTGTTGAAGATTTCGGCCACAATTAGCTTTCGAACAAAAATACATATGGTTTTTCTTCATAGAAGTATCGTTGGTCTTTCCTAAATCCCCACTTGGTTTAGAAAGTGTGGTATTGTTTTCAGAGTTTATTTCAATAAATCTAATAATTTCTAAATATATATTATTGTTTCCTTATCGTGTTTGCTGTGATTTTCTTAAAAAATAACCAGTATGGTTTTTGCAATAAATATTTTATTTTAATTTTATTAATCCGCAACATATTGGTTTATGTTTATTTCTGTTCTAAATTCACTTACTCTGGTGTTTCTGGTCATTCTAAAAATTGAACTACATATCGACTGACGCATTGTGGTCAATTGTGAGTTTATTTATATTCCAGTTTGGTTTTTGTTCATACTAAATGTCACTGCCGCCAGTTCAAATCTACACATTTGACAGATTTCACTAGATGACAGTGTTGTGACATATCGTGACATTTTGTTACAAAAACCCATTACCTTTGGTGGTGAATGTAATGGTTGTGCTGAGACTTTTGCCGTAAATCATGTAAACTACAAAATTACTCATGTCAAATTAATTGGCTTTGAGGGTGTAAATAGTGGGTGATGTGTATGCAGAGAAGTGTGATAATGAATACAGAAAAACATTTTTTTTAAATTGACGGATTTCCATTGATTTGCAATTGTTGTGCGTTTTTGAAGGGCAGAAAGTTAGTCATGGTGGGCATTCGGAACAGAAAAAAACTTATTGAAATGGTAGTTTTGCCTTAATTAATTAATGATACCATCAGTCATTGAATTGGACCAAACCGTTGCATAGGTCAATTTTGCATATTGAGGTATTTCTTAAGTCAGATGTGCAATCGAAATGTGTATCAATAACATTGGAGCTTAGGGCATAAACGGCGACGAATCATAATATTGGCAAAGCGTCCACGATTAGCTAGGAAGAACACATGTCAAGACATTGGATAGGAGACTAGGAGATATTACAACTTTCCATTTGTCTGTCATGGACGATATATCCACTGTACATCATTTTTCAGCTCATTGATTTGGGACTGAATTCTGTGAATTCCACGTGAAAGTAGCCCCAAAAATAAGAATTTCTGCATTATTCGTTTTATCAAGTTGGCTGCATTAACATTTTAAAGACCAAACGAATTTTTTTGCTCAATGTGGATTTTTAGCACTTTTTTAACATGATTATATATCGGTATATTGTATTAAATATCTCATTTGTGTCTGAAGCAAAGTTGTAGATATTGAATAGGAGAAAAACAATGCTAAACAAACCTACCCGAAAAAAGTGCATTCAATGTCTTAAAAATCGCAAAAATGGTAATTTTTACCATTAACTTATATTTTTAAGGACATGAGCTCTGGTTTTCCGATTAATGATATTTAATTTTGTGCTTGTGTTAGAGATTTATGGCTTCATTTTGTGATAAATGCGGTAAGAGTTGCCTTTGTAAGAACGAAAACGTAATTTCGTTTCTTTCATAGAAAAATAACATATCTATCTTTAACCGTTTGGTTGCGGTGATAGCTCCAGTTTCATTTCGGCTTTTTTTAATGCTTGAAGTTTGAATTTCAAAAGATCCCATCGTGCAACTTTCTAACTCTATAGAAAGCGTTCCATAGACCAGTTTAACCCTTATGTGAGTGACAAAAAAAAACACCTTATCCAGAGTGACATAGGTACCCGGGTAACCACATACAAATTGTATAAAATTTTGATATTTTTCTCATCGTACTGTACGTAAAATCGATATAAAACGATGCTTTTATATTTTGTGGCTTTTTTACATCGATTTTACGTAAAGTACGATGAGAAAAATATCAAAATTTCGTACAATTTGTATATGGGTACCCCTGGCACTCTGGAGAAGATTTTTTTGTCACTCACATAAGGCTTAATTTTCAGCGCTCAAATCTATTTTTTTATCTTCCCAAAAAAATTAGTACATTTATCGAAAAATTAAGCTTCAGAAAATGTTATTCCAAAAAAAAAAAAATTATTTATTTTATGTAGTTTCATTGATTTTACTTTGGGGTACCCAGGTACCCCTGCCACTCTCTTAAAGGTGTAAAAAGAATATTGATATGCCACGCTCTTCTAAAAGGATAAAACAAACCCATTCCAATGAAAATATAGAAACAATTAAAAGTTAAGAGTTGTCAAAATGTTTGAGCTTTGTAAACCATCTATACCTATTAAATATATTCACTTGAAAATGAAAAGGGTACCCGGGTACCCTGTCACTCACATAAGGGTTAATCCCATTTACGGATAAAAAAACGAATGACTAAAAATCCTTTCGTATCGCACAACTATTCTATAAACTTATTACTAACCTTAATTTTCGATTTCATACTTCAGCTTTTTGGCCTCAACTATAGCACCAGTTTTATCCCTCGTTTGGCATTTTTCCCCCCTAAAAGTACAAATGTCAAAACCTGGTTTAGCTCTCTAATTCTATAGGAAGCATTCCCAATAAAATGTACCAGTTATATCTCTTAAAAATATTATTGTATAAATTAAACATTCACTCCTACTTTCGCGATTCTGCCTAGAGCCGTTGGTTCGGGGCGATATTACCAGTTATATCCCTTAATTGGATTTTTAACCCACACCTACTAAAGGATCAGAAGGAACCTACATGTAAATTTTCATTTAATGATTTTTTCAAAAGGGGCGTGGCACCTCCCATTTCTCAGCAAGACGTAGTCCTCCTTGTTCCAGTAACATACGTAACAAATCTCATCTGCTTCCCCCTAACTGCTCATGAGATATGACCATATAATGAGTTTTTAAAAAGGGGCGTGGTCACATTCTACAAAAAAGTAACTGTTGGTGTACGTCCAACATATGTACCAAATCTCAACTTCATACCTAAAATGGTTTATAAGATACAGCCATTCCATGGGGATGTGCCAAAAATTCCACATAACTCATACGCTTTGGCAGGCAAACTTCATATCGTCACATAATATACTATGACCTTAATAAATAGCTTATTTTAGCTCTACATTTCGGTATCGAACTCTGCGATTTCTAGTCGATGTTGTTTTGTCAAATATTAGTTCTCAAGTTTTTGCCGAAAAGAGCCTAACCCGTGACAAATTTCCCTAGGAATTTATCGAGCCTCCGGTTTTTTACGATAATTTTTTCGAATTGGGGAAAAAATCCGCAATAAGCCCGTCATTTTCCCTCCTAATACTTTTCCCAAAGTGGGTTTGGAAGCAAAAACCAAATTTTCATAAACTCCTTAGAGGAGTCAAAAGTATGACCGACTCCCAATATTTTTGCCTCATACTACTTTTTTTATTTTTATATATATGTTATAAAATCAGCTCCTGTCGCTCACATAACCGACCCCGACTAGTATTTCCCTTCAAACATTTTTCGTGTACATGCCTACACCCTAAGGAGGCAAAAGTGTTCAACTGCATTTTAATTCGCTTTTAATCGAAGAACATATTCAAAAATACGATCAGTAGGTGTAGAAGTACACGATGTATGTTATTCTCTTACTTCAATTCAATTCCTTCCATTGTTATTTTCATTAATTTTTTTATATACATCAAATTATTCGGCATTGTCAAACATTTAACCTAAAGCCAGAAAGTATAATTTTACGTTTCGAACGTGATTATGATTTTATTACCACTTCCAACTTCCATCTTTGTTGTCGATTATTTTTGACATTTTAACAAATGACTTTTACTGCAACTATATTTAAATGTTATCGATTCTTCTTCGTGAAGAAACAAAGTTCACGTTTGGACTGCCAAAATAATCACCATGCCAAGATATGTGAAACCGTCACAAACAAGCAACAGTTCAAGACCAATGAGCAACTGACTCAATCACCCCCGATCATAGCCAATGATCGTGAGTGTAGAGATATAATGCAATTATACCATAATTAGTTTAATATTTGTGATTGATATCAGGGACAAGATTACGTACTGTACTACATGTTGTAGTATTGGTGTGAAACAGCTGGTTTACGACCATAACCTAGGTCTGTGGGCTCCCCCATCCCCAAACGTTGCGTATGCCCCGTTTTAACTAATTCGGCTGTCAAAAGATCGTGCTCGAAATTAATGAAATAATGTCACTTCTTTGGTAGTAATCAAATATGATTTCATTTCAGTTTTTCGTTAATAAAATAAACATTGAAATCATTTGGTTGGGGCGAAAAACAAATGATTCAAAAATGAAACTTGTCAAAAGTATTGCTTAATTTATGGCCTCACGAAATTGAGAAGGAGACCATGAAGATGAAGATTTATGGATTGACATGACCACGTATTGCATGTTAAGTTGTTGTTTTCAGTTTGTGGTTAAATGAATTTTGCAATGATTTTTATTTTTATTAATCGAAATTGTTTAAATTAAACGCTCACAATTTATGTTTTCTCTCTCTCTTCTGCCTATTCCAGATGAACGCGATGCCATTCAGAAGAAAACATTCACAAAATGGGTCAACAAACATCTCAAAAAGGTAAAGTATTCCAAATAAATAATAACAACAAAAAAAAAAAACAACAACGACAAATATGTGTAACAATGACAGACTGACATCACCACTATCCAATGACTGATGAGATGATCGACCAAGCGACCACAAAACTATCACTTGAACCGCAAATAATTCCGGTAATTGTGTGAGCTGCCGCTGGCCATCATCATAATTGAAAACAACAAACCAAAAAATGCAAGCATAACAAGCATTAGAAATACAAATGGCCAGACGCTCCAACGGACGTAATAAGATAAATAGAAACAATTTCTTATTCGGATGTAAGAAAACCGGTGAACGAGATTAGGGCGCCCGGTGGCGTTGGCTGTTAATAATGGGGGGTACTTTCACTGATGCGATGTGAAATTTTGTGATGTTGTCATTACAGTGATGATGGTTGGTTGGTTGGTTGGTCGATCGGTCACTTCGTACCTCATCCCACCCCCTAACACAATGACAGCCAATTATTAGTTTTTCTTTTTAACTCGTCCATGTAATGCAAGTAACATTTTCTCCTCATCTCTTTTGATACAATTCATAATGATCATGCAGCATTGGAAATATGCAAAGGTATTGCTATAATTTTCCTCTTTTTTATTCATTAAACAGAAAAAGCTGGAATTGAAATAAAAAGAAAGAAACTTAAAAAAAACATATGTGAAATTAAATAAAATTGCGCAAGTTGTAAATGTAAAATACTGTTTGTCACATACCAAATAGGACAAATATCTTAATTTCTCTATAAGAGTAAATTTTGTAATTTTTAGGAGCTTTGGAAATCTACTGAATGTAAAGGGTCATCAAGTGCTCGAAAATAGTTATTGTTTTTACATAATTTGTTAAGTATTTCAACAGATTTTATTGTCATGTAGTTGTGTAATATTTTCCACCGATCATTTCATCTAACAAAACCTATTTTTGAGAAGTTATTTTAGTACTGCTCAGCTCACAAACGGCCAACGTATGAGTGACAAATTTTTTTAAATAACCATTTAACGAAACAAACTTTCATTTTAGTTGGAAACATCGATGCTGATTTTGGCTTTCATATAAATGTTAAAGGCGATAATTGTGACAGCGGTACCACAAACTACTTGTATGTGTGCAAATAAAAATATTTTCTCCTAGTAATCCGCCAATTACTTTAAATACTGGACAACTTTGTTAAATACTAAAATTTCTTCAAGGCAACAATAAGAAATACCAAACAGAATTTGCATTTACAACCTCTCACAGATATTAACTAAAATATTAGAATGCGAAATATCTTTAAATTTCATATCCAGATATCTGAATACTTTCTTTATTTCTTTACCTTTGTTGTTTATGTATTTAAACTTTACATTTTTTTTTTGTTTTCTTTTACATTTTTTTTCTAATTCTCTTTATGTTGTGTTTTTTTTTCTTTCTTGAAAATATTGTTTTGGTTTTCTCATGTAACTTACAAAATCCGCATTAAATTCCAGACATATACAATGTTACACGTTTGTGTTTTCACAAATGGGGTCCCCTGTTGTCCACTGTCCGCCGTAAGTTACTTGGCTGCTTTTCCTTATTACAACACGAACTGTTTATGAATTTCAATGAAGTTTTTTTTTTTTGTGATAATTTTATTTGATCATGATTTAGCCTTTAAACATCACTAATTAGTTTGATACTCACAATTAATTTACCGTTTATTAGAAAAACCCAGCAAAGCAGATTGCTGTATGCATTTTTTAACTGCAAAATAGTTTTACTTACTTTTTTTTGTTGGATTGCATTTTTTAGTATGTTTTCCACAGAAACGCTTTAATCGTAAATTTCGCAATGTTTTAATTTTCACTTTAGAAAATAATTTGTCCTATAACGAAAACTGTATTTTATCTCTGTTGGGGACTGCTTAGGTTAAGCTAATTAAATGGTTTTACAAATTAGATATGGACCTTTATTTTTACAGGGTGACATGGTTTAGGTTAAGGACATGACATGACACAGTGCAATGCTATGTCATTACAACACTGGGAGATCATTTTGGTCCATTGAGATTGTCCTGATTAAAAAAAAGGGTTATATAAAGAATAGAGTAAAAGAAAATAGAGCAGGAGAAGAGAGAAAGAAGTGCTCAAATACCCAGTGCTTCAAATACGTTTTTACATTCGTATAATATACAAACAAGGCAGGAATACTGTGGTCTTCTCTATACCACTCTAATATACGTTTGTTAAGAAATGGCCGCTTGCGTGGGTACAAAAAATACATCATACAAAGTATATGGAAATGTTTACAAGTGGTCTCCGTGTTTTGTCTTCGTATCTAATATACAAACTTTACCAACATATTTTAATGTAAAGTTTAAAGTTGTAGTAGAGACTTTACTGTGTGGGTTGTTTTTTTTTGTCTCATACACAATCTTTGCATACTTTCCGAAGTATTCGGGTAAAGTTCTATTGGGTAATTGCGGTATGTTCTCTCCTTCAACTCTATAAATACAAAGTAGTAAGATTACGTGGGGAAACTATTCATGACGACAATTCGGTGAGACTATTAAAGAACCATTTTCCGAGGAATTGCTTTCTTCTTTTGTGAAGAGCTGGGCAATGGCAAAGCGAATGCTGAATGGTCTCAATTTCCTCCCCATCGTCGCAAAGTCTGCAATAGTTCTGATGTATCGTCTCCTAGTGGGGTGTAAACGCTCTAACGTCACAGTGTCCATTCTGTATTGGCCAAATATTCCGTGATACCGTCCAGTCGGTGCGGTTTTCCCAGGAGGCATTTGCCAGCCGTTCGAATTGACTCGTTTTAATTCCGTATATACGGCGCATTGGCGTTCGCACTGATCCATCTGATTGCCTGGTCCGAGTGCTGAGCTTTTTCCGTTCCATCCGCTATTTCGTTCCCTTAAATGTCACTATGTCCGGAGACCCAGCAGAGTCGAACAATATTTTCCGGCAGTTTTGAGAGCGCCGTCCTACATCTGTGCATCAATCTCGACTTTATGACCTTTGTACCAAACTTTTGAGGCCGCTTGACTGTCCACATAAATTGTGACAATTTCATTCAAATTCCTTGTCAATATTTCCTCCGCAGATTTCATAATTGATATCCACCTAGAAAACACTGCAATAGTCGTCCAATCGGAAGTGTTGGCTTTATTTGAGATCCTCACTGAAGATACCTGATCATGTTTCAATGTCCATTTTTGAGCCATCAGGGAAGATGAACAGCCTTCTAAATGGCAAGGAAGCTTTCCAATCTTCTCTATCAGGGATCACTATTTGCGGGCATGATGTAAAATCCAACAACAAAACCATATTGTGCGTTTCTCTGCGGAGTCCTCCGTCCTCCATGTCTGCTGAACCATAACAGCATTGATGCGTGACTCAACTCCGATTGCTGGTAAAGGCCTTATCCTTATTGCACTTTTAGTGCCGCCTGTGGAATGCTTCGTTTAGCACCTGTTATACACAGTGATGCCATTCACCGTACACTACTAATCAGAATTAGCTCACTTAACGTAGCCAAAGCCCCCCACCAAACAAGGCATCCGTAAATTACTGTGGGACGAACTACCATCCAATATTATTGCAGATTGTAGTTCCCAGCTTCTCCTTTAGTTTAGATTCTTATCTAAAATGACGTCTAGATATTTCGCCTCAGACGAGAGTTTCAGTTCGACACCATTAATTACCGGCATTATGAAGTTCTCTATGAGATATTTACGCGTGAATAGTACTAGCTCCGATTTCTGCTGATTGACATTCAAACCACAGCTCGGGAACCATTTCGAATTCTTGTATGAATTCACTCAAAGTCGGAGCAAATCTCTCAGGATAACGACGTCGTCCGCATAGGCCACAATCTTCTTTATATTTTTCTCAAGTCTTAAGAACTCCGATTCCCACTAGTAGCCACAGCAATGGGGTTAGAACTGCACCTGTGTATATCTGATTAGTTTTTGTTTTACCAAGTCAGAACTATCGGAATAAAGTCCATATCCCGATATATCCCATATCCCTACAGACTTATGCAAATAATAGCACATCTTCGGTATCCTCGATTTCCCGTTTTGTCGATATACGTTTTATAAATAGACGATTCGTATTCTCTCAAAAGCTAGATGACGATGACATTTTTCTTAGTACCCAAGTTAGTCTGAGAGCGGTTATTCTTATCCAATTTAAGTATAATCGTTGCAAAAGGTCTTAATCCAGCTTTGTGTAGGAAATTTCAGAACGTTTAAGGTCTTATTTCACGACATTTCAGAAAGTTGGTTGACTTTTGCAACCTTTTCGACGATAGAGCATAATAAATACTATTTTAAAGCGTCGCAGGGTGCACGGATTAAACAAAGTTTTGATATCCTTAAAGTACCTTTGGACGAATTACAAAACTGTAGGGGTGAACGCATCAACTTTTGTTTTCGACTTTATGTAATGTACATCCCATACTATTGTTCATGCATCTAAGTTGGAACATATCAAATTCTTTTTATACAGTCTCTTCTTCGAGATGATCAGACTTAAAACTTAATGTGGACTTTATATGTATTAACAAATTTAGCTCAAATTTGTGTCCTGTGATGCTGTGTATTAGCTACATCGAAGCCATGTACATATTGTGCGACATTTTACATAAGAGCTTTGGACTTTCACAGATTAGATCTCACCACAGCAATCATATCTCGGCAACAACAAAACTTGTTGCTTGCTTTGCATTGCTTTGCAAATAAACAAAACAAATTTTAAGAGCTCTTAAAGCTTTTTGAACGAAGCTGCTGCCAAAAAAGATTTGTCTTTGCAGATTTGGGATAGCCAAAGTTTGAGCACGATTTGAGTATGTTAATCCGTGCCGCTGGGGGCTTGAAAGTTTCTTAGCTTCCATGTTTGGGAGGCATAACGCAAGAACGACTAGTCCAATTTTGCTGAAATAAATAAAAATAAATTAATTTTTTAAATTTTGAATTTCTTTATGAAAATTTTCAATTTTTTTTCATAAATTAATTTTTACTGCGAAGCTGTTGATTATGCAGAGAAATGATATATGTACAGATAAAAGGAATTTTAATTCCTAAATTTCGGATTTTTAATTCAGCAAAATTACATGCCTAAACTTCTTCGTTTTTCTAAACTTCCCAGCGCATTTATATTTGTGCCCTAGTATTATAGCGCGCCCGTCTTTGTATTCCCACTGTGCATTTGTGTATGTTCAATAGACAATAGCAATTTGCAAAATAAACAAAATAACGCTTCAAGATTTTTAATTTGTGTTGTCTCTATTTTATGTTTTTCTTTGCCACACTTAATGATACAAATTTATGTAAGATTTTTTTTTCTCATTTTGCATGAATTTTTTTTATGAAACTTTTACTTTTTCTAACAACCCGTACTTGATTTGTTATTGTTTGTTGTTTGTTTTTTTTTTAAATCTTAACTCCACCAACGCCACCAACGAATGATTAAGTGTGTGATGCCTTTGTTTTATTAATTATTCATTTTTTATTTTCTTTTTTTATGTTTTTCTGCTCCCTCCCTCACATTCATCATTTGCATAACGATGGTTTACAGGCCAATAGACGTGTCGAGGATTTATTTGAAGATTTGCGCGATGGACACAATTTACTCTCACTCTTGGAAGTGCTTTCTGGCGAACACTTGGTAAGTTGGTCCACTGTTCTATTTGTCTGCAGTTGTGGTAATAACGTGGTATTGCTTTTTGTTTTTGTCTTGTTTGCAGCCAAGAGAGAAGGGAAAAATGCGTTTCCATATGTTGCAAAATGCACAAATGGCCTTAGATTTTCTACGTTACAAAAAGATCAAACTGGTTAACATCAGGGCAGAGGACATAGTTGATGGCAATCCCAAATTGACACTCGGTCTGATCTGGACAATTATTTTACACTTCCAGGTAAGTTGGTAGATTATAAGATATGGCGGCATAGATATCAACGGGCACCCCTAAATGGAAGCGAGCGCAACTGGTTTTCCTACGCTGGTACTTTTAGTTTCAAAATTTATCAATGAGCGGTGGTTGTATTTTATGTAAAACAGTTTGTGAGGCCAAGCAACATAATGGCTGATTGTGTTTTGTTATAAATTTGATGCCGATCCGAGTGACAAGCGGTGCGTTGCTGTTCATGGAAGCGCGGCAGCCGAGAGAGTAGGAGCATTGCAACACCACTTGCTGCCCACACTTGTATGAAGCCGCCACACACACAACAGTAATAACAGCAGCGGCGGCATGTAATCCAACCAGCACTTTGGTAATCATTGGCGGCGTATCGCAAATACTCGCGTGGTGTCTTTGACGAGATGTAAGATTTTCCACACACACCAAATGTTTAGTATCGATTGTTGTCATACAGGTATGTAATGCCAAATATGGCAGGTAGGAGGCAATAAGCAGCATACGCGGCACAACTCACTGGCTGGCTGGCTGTGCGATTTTGTTCTGCTGACACACATCCGACGAGCAGACAGACGACTACGCGCATGCTCAGCACTCGACTCCTACACACAAAGGCGAATCTCGCGCTGTCATACTACACAATTATTTTTGCCGAGAAACGCATTCGTTTTTTGTTTGTTCGATTAAAATCTTGTTTCATTGCATCATTCGCCGTTTTTTCCATCTTAACACATTTACATATTTTCCACATGTTTCGTAATGACTTGCAAAGCTGTTTGCAACCACAACTCTTGACACCATATGGTCGTAGTTTGAAACGGGAAAGCCTTATGCAGACATGTCAGAGCTCAAGGAGGAGTAACAAACAAAAAACAGAATTGAAATAGTTTCGTCATAATTAACATGCCACCATCCGGCTGTCTGTCCGTCTGTCCCCCACATTCCAAGGATTTACAATTGTTATTACTGTTACACTTGTGAGCGGGCGATCTCCTTCAACCGACCGAGAGTCAATTGAGTTTTTGTTATTTCGCATAAATGCATAAATTGCGGGTGAATTGTTGTTAACTCTTTGAAGTCAATAGCAACAAATGTAGAGTCGACTCGAGCTACAATGGAGTTGATGATCACAATGATGGCGATGGCGACGACGACGGTGATGATGTCATTGTATCATTTAAACGTAACGATATTCACATTTATTCGCGTTTTATCTCTGCAATTTAAAATAAAAACAATAATATCAAAAACAAAAAAACTGCAACAACACCATAAAAATCACTACAAAACATTGCTGTTATTGTTGTTGCGCTCGGCTATTATTATTGTTATTATAGTTGTAAACACTTTTAAAGAAGGACATAATGAAGCAATTTTCGATCGTCATTGTATGTTGTTGTTGTCGGTGCTGGTGGGGATTTTTGATTGAGTTCACCACACCTTCGGATCGTGAATTTTCAAAAACCAGTAATTGTCCATGGATTCGTGTGATTCATTCAATGTCTGATGTCCAAAATGATGAAGCAGAGTATAAGGGGACATAATCATTATTGATTTATAAGGAAATTGTCCTTGTTGGTTTTCTTTTTATTGAAAGTAAATAAAGAAATAACAAATTATCATTGATGTAATCAAATTGGAATAAAGTAATTCGTAGTTCGCGATATAAATAATGTAATTATTGAAAACAAATAACAAATATGTAAGCGATTTAAATGAATCACCTTATTTTCAGGAGTAAATGAACACAATCAATACTATTCATTGGAACGACAAAGACAATTAGGAGTTACGCATTTTGCTTTCGCCAGCTATAAATCGATTTCGATAACACTGAAACATTAATTTAGTTTCAAGCCAACAATTAAACCATTACCCACCAAAAGACTTTCGAAGCCATTATACAAATTTCAGTATTCTCGTATGTGTATTTATCAATATCAAAGATAACCAAGCCCTAAAAAAGAATTATTGTGACCAAATCATAATGAAAGGAGCATAAAACGTGACAAATTCCCCTATACGGTACTTACTAACTTCAAATCGATATTTAATTATTATGGCATGTAACTTGACAAAACGAATGATGCAGAACTTCTTCTTTCTGGGACTACTTTTACGTGCAGTTCTCAAAATTGAGTCCCAAAATCATGTGTTGTACTGCGTTATTGCTAATAGAGCTTGTTTTACAAGAGTTGTGTGATATGAATTATGCTGACAGTTGGCAGGGCGGATAGCTATTTCGATAGTTGCTATTACACTATCATCATCAGCATCCTTTGATGTGCCTTCTTCACACATTATCACAACCCAAACACACCGGTGCGAAAATGGTATCAACGAAGACCACACGCCAACATAATCCATAATGTTTTAACAGGACTTATATTAATTTGTGCCGACCGTGGCTATCTGTCTGTCTCAGTTATCTAAATTTCTTTCATCGGTGGCCCCCTCGAAATTGTCGATAGAAACTTCGGAGTAAAAGTCTAGTAAAAGTTTTTCAAACAGTTGACCGTTGTGTAAATCTAAAAATAGAAGCATGTTATCAAATAACTCATTCATGAAGTGTAGAATTTTTACGGGAATTTGCGTTCCTCGGTTAATCCGTCACACCAAGTTTGGATAAGAACTCTTTAACCTGGCGATCCCTCCAGCGGCCCACCTGCGGCGACCATCGATTCTATTGCCGAAGACTCTCCGAGCTGGTGCATTTTTATCCATTTCTATTTAGATGCACTTAACTACATCAATGTCGTTATAAATCTCATGATTCGTTCGAGGCAGTAGTCTCTGTTAATGATGATGCTTCAAATATTTAACTCTCGAATACTTAATCTGTTTAATCGTTTGTGTCACAAACCAGGATTCTGCGTGCTAGAGTAAGACAGGTTGGACTTGTGTCCGGCACAGTTTGATTTCAGTTTGCGATAGAGCGCTTTTCCATTTAAACGCTTGCTTATCGCATAAAAAGAGCGTTTGGCGATCAATACTAGTCAAATATGTCTCTGTTTAACAGCTGTTGGATGTAGCTGAGGTGAAGTTCTTTATACCGATTTTCAATTTGTCGCCACTCGATCGGGAATATAATCCGTTTATCATACGATCATTGTTGGAACGAAACAGAGTCGTTCCTTTGTAGATAACAAGGTTTGTGTCTAGGGATTGTTATGTTTTGTTGTTGTTGTGAGTTTTAACTGCTAAATTCCTCCAAAGATGGCGCCAGCTGCTTTTGTTGATTTATTTTGCAATGTTGATAAATCATTTCCTTTTTTCCTTGGTCCTTGTGCTGTCTGGAAAAATTTGGAAGAATTTGAAAAGTAATTTTTCATCGATGTTGATTTGGCCAGCCCCGGCCGGGAATCAAACCCGGCATCTTCGGACTGCTAATCTACGTCACTTCCACTGAGCTTCCACTTTATCAGACCCACTTTTTTGCTATTCTTAAAAAGGCCGCAATGACATTCCGCTGTCTTCGGCCAACTATATCTTTATTATAAAACTTTATTAAAGATGGAATCAGTCGTTTCTAGCGCTAAAAGGTCCTTATTTCTACATTTAAATTTAAATTCAAAATTCATTTTTCCTGAATATCCCCGTTACATCACAATCAGTTTGAGGTAACACTGAGCCCCTATAGATTCCAATTTTATTTTATCCTTTCAGTGACGATTGAACATCTTAGCTTTAGCTCACCATGTCACCTATATTGTCAGCACTAAACGTTCCACTACCTGTCATCGGTCGGTGACGGCTGTCCCCTTACAAAGCGCAGCGATAAAAATAAAAGCATAATTAATTGAAATTGTTTTCTAATTGTAATTTATTCTAAATTGCGATTGTTCTAACCGATAAAAGACTTGATTTACTAGTTTTCAATTCAATTCAATTTCTACCTTTTTTCCTTTCCCCACCCCCCAGCTCTGCACTTGACAATCAATTTCAAAAACAAACAGAAAAAGTGAAATGAATTGTCATTTTGTGGACGCAAAAAGAAAAAAGAAGTCGCGAATACAAAACACATCATGAGTAGTTTTTATTGTAAATTGTTTGGCTTTCTTCCGATGCTTGGTTGATTGATTAAAATTCCTCAATGACGGCCCAAACTGACAACAACGACGACGACGACAATGAGAGTTTCAATCAATGCGTGCCAATGTATAGTACTTGTTTTATTTTTTGTTCGTTTCTTGTTTATTGATAACTTGAGGTGTTGTTCGACTACCGAATCTCGCAGCTTGTTTAACTGTTGCTGTATTTCACTCACTCGTTTTTTTTTTGTTTCTTCTCTACTTCTTTTGTAATAATTGCAGTATTATTATTGTTATTTATATCGTAGTTGAGTTTTGTTTTTATTATTGAGTTTGTAAACACAAGAAACGATTGTCTGATTTACTGCTGCCGTCTCTTATGTGAGTTGAGTGTGTCTCCCCTTTCCTTGGATGTGTTTAAATTGAAACTTGTAAAAAAGGGTTAACATATCATGTACGGACAGATGTCCGTCCACAAAGTGTACTCGTATTATGCCTCATAAATTTCGCCTTCAATTTGAAGTAAATTAAAACATTTTTTTGTGCGTTACGCATTTATTGTTATTTTTTGCTTTTTTGTTGTCTTTTGTCGAGGGGGGTTTATCTTAAACAAGAAATACGACAGCAGCAACACTAAAAACAACAACGGCTAAAATGACGAAAACTTGAAAACCACCAAATCGCTGGGGCTGGGGTATGACATCACCTTTATAGTGATTTAAGCCAAAAAGACAAAACAAACTGAAGCATTGAGCAGCAAGCAGATAGAAGCAGAAACAGAAACAAAAACATGCTTAAATAAAACTGAAGAACAAAACTAACTTACTTTGATGAAACTACGGCGAGTGTACGTACGTACGTATCTTCATATGGAGGTACTTGCGTACAAACGTCTGTCTGTATGTTGCTATGCATGTGTGCGTGTGAGTGTACATTAGACCGACTCACTTTTAAAGTAGGAAATACTTGAATGGAAAAAATTTAAGGAACTTGGGGAGTAAACTAGTGTGTGGTGTAGGTAAAACAAAACCTAACACCCTCAAAATCTTTGCTTACGGGTCAAAACCGGTTATTCGGTTCTTTCGTTACTTACAAACAGATAACTCAGTGAGTCCTGTACCAATTTTTGATATATTAATGACTGATTCCAAATGACTGTAGCGCCGTACAATAAAATATTTGCAAAATCATCGGTTCATGTTTGAAACGTTTCCTTCTTGCATAGGCTTTTATAAAAGTAAACTGATTCGCATATTTTTTTTTTAAAATTTGTGTTACAAATTGTTCCTTCTTAACCATTCAATTTATAGTGAACCTTGTTCCATTAACATCCAGGTCGTTTATTAAACGGAAATTGCTTCTCTCGAAAACTCCCAAGAAATCCATCTGCTGGCTCAATTACCTACAACTTTTCTCCCATTTAGCAAAAGTAACATCAGTTATAAGCACTTACTTAGTCTGAAGAGACACCTGTGTTAATTTAGATTGTACGTCTACGTCAACGTACGCGCATTGCTCGAGGCGAGGACTCTGACTGTTATATCAAGTAACTTCGTCCTGCGCCCAATCCATCTACTTGTTGAAACACAATTAAATATATGAGTAGACTGCAGTAACAGTAAGCAGATTTCGTTAGACTGATATGTTGGATGTGCAAATACAGAAAATTGGACAAAATACTCTGAGGTTATATAGGATGGACCTCTACAGTCTTCTTACATTTCAAGGAATGACTGAAAACTAAATAAATGAAATAAAAACTGTTTATGTGCTATGAAAGAAAAGAAATAGGGATCCTAATTTTTGAAACTTCAATCATCCATGATTATTTTGACACTGCTGCAACCTGGAGCGGCAATTTTTAATGACGGTTTGACAAGTATTTTTCTTATTCTGCATTTCCTAGCAAATTCTTTAGAAGACACTTAGTTTCTGTTTAAACATTACTTTCCATTGGGGATAAGTCTGGGCTACTATGTTGTGCGAACTGCGCCCAATGAGTCGTTGGAGGTGTGACTTATCGCTCATTAAAACAATTAAAGTTCTATAGCGTTTAAGCTTAAAAGCTCTATAGCAAGGCAATATACCGCTTTGTACTTCAATTTACGTGCTCATCTAATGCCTGAAATGTTGCCTGTTTGCATATCCATTTAGGTGGAAATGTACCGACTGAGAAAAGAATGTTGTTAGTTGGTGAACCTAACTGAAACTTTGATGTTCTGGGCTCATTTAAGATACCACCGCTTTTGAGTAGAAAGTCTAGGTTACATCATATATATGCATATCCGGGTTGATCCATTGCACGGTACAACATGTTACAGCTCATTGATTTGGGACTCAATACTGAGAACTGCGCGTGAAAGTAGCCCCAAAAAGAAGAAGTTCTGCATCATTAGTTTTGTCAAGTTACATGCCATAATAATTTAATATCGATTTGAAGTTCAAAGTATAGTATAGAGGAATTTGTTAGGTTTTGGGCTCTTTTGTTTGACATAACTCGAGAACCACTAGTCCGATTTAGCTGAAACGAATTAAAAAACAAATTAAGAATTACAATTCCTTTAATCTGTTCAACAATAATACTGTTGTACTCTGTGACGTATGATTGACGTGGAACATCACTTATGATATTCATACGCCACCATATCGTATTTATGTTATGTCAAACAAAAGAGCCTTAAACGTGACGATACTTACTAACTTCAAATCGATATTAAATTATTATGGCATGTAACTTGACAAAACGAATGATACAGAACTTCTCCTTTTTCGGGCCAATTTCACGTGGAGTTCTCAGAAATGAGTCCCAAAATCATGCGTGGTACTGTGTTGTTCAACCTGTCTGTTTGAACTTCTTTATCCATTTTTTAATTAATTGAACTTATAGAGCTTTTTTATACTTTCATCTCTTTCAGCTTTTTTATCACTTCATATGACCTAAAAGTGTAACACATAAAAGGAATCACGTTATATCCTTTCTTTGAACCAAACTCGATTCATGACTTTTTAAGTCGTTTGAGCCATGTCCGTCTGTTTGTCCGGCTGGTACGCACGATAACTTTCTTAAGACGCAACCAATTGTTTTGAAACTTTGCACGGGTTAATATTTCTCCAAAACTACGTACGTTATTGGAATTCATGCCCCTTTTGTTACCTCCCATACAAATGTACCATTTCGCCCACTTTAGATAGCGAGTAATAATATAAATGTATCCAACGCTATCGTGGCCAAATTCTGTATTTGCTAAAGCTATAACAGGATAAAGTTTTGAAGTGAAAAATTGGAAGTAGTCACGCCCCTTCTGGTACCTCCCATAGAAATGTACCACTCCGCCCAGTTTAGAAATCGAGTAATATTATCAATGCACCCAAAGCGATCGTAGTCAAATTCTTTTTTTTAGTAAATCTATAACAGGATAAAGTTTTGGGGTAAAAACAGGAAGCCGATCCACGCCCCTTTTGGTGCCTCTCATACAAATGTACCATTCCGCCCACTTTCCAGTAATGATATCAATAACCAAACGCGATCGCG
This sequence comes from Muscina levida, assembly GCA_964034835.1. Classification (NCBI taxonomy): domain Eukaryota; kingdom Metazoa; phylum Arthropoda; class Insecta; order Diptera; family Muscidae; genus Muscina; species Muscina levida. The sequence goes on from OZ035884.1 coordinate 75,873,590, forward strand.
GCCAAATTCTGTATTTATTAAATCTATAACAATTTAAAGTTCTGGATAGATAAAACCAGAAAGTCTAGCCGCGCCCCTTCTGTTACCATTCCGCCCACTTTAGATTTTGAGTAATAATATCAATATACCCAGCTCGATCGTTTCCAAATGTAACAGGATAGCTTTGAAGCGAAAACTGTAAGTCTAGCCACGCCCCTCCTGGTGCCTCCAATACAAATGTGCCATTCCGCCCACTTTTGAAATCGAGTAATAATATCAATAAACCTAAACTCGAAAGCGAGTAGGGCAAGTTGTGCTCCGCTGAATGTCGTCATGACACCGATTTCGCATTGACTGTTCTTGCATTTCGTAACCCCTTCGCCTTAACCCGCCGGGACAGCTCGTCACAGCTGCCGAATCGAATAAATACGGACTAAACCTGGTCTTGTACTTGCTGTGGAAGTATGTCTTCCTACCAGATTATACCAGAAGAACTTCTATGAGTCCTTTATATTGAATGACAAATGGTTAGTCCTTTGCTGATTAATGAGATGGAAATGATTTGTGCCTCCCAAACGTGGCTATAGAAGCTTAACACTTTAAGCCCAAAACGACGCAGGTTATAACATACTTCAATCTTTCTCAACTTTGGCTATCCCAAAATCTGCAGACATAATTTTTGGAGGGTCAGACCGACAAAAATCCAACATCGATTTCTTCTGGCACCCTATATGTATAGAATCCACTTAATAAAAAAGAACAGAAATCAATGAACAATATATAAAATGTTTCCCCTTGCAGATGAAGATGAGTCGCCCTAAAGTAGGTAAAATAAGTGCACATGTATTAGACACCCGTATATAATATATGTACATATATTTGAACGCCTGACCAAGTGCCTGACTAACTCAATGACTTGACTCCGTTCGTACGTAATGTAAAACTTCTCTTTGTGCTTGTGACGTTGATAACTAACGTAGTAGTACTAATAAAATAAAAAACTAAAATATATATTTAGTTCGAGTTAGCTTACAAAAAAAAAAAACAAGAAGTAGGAAAAAGATTTAAAAAGGTTTCTTCGGCTTAACATTGTTTAGCTATGTTTAGGTATTGCAACAAATTAGAACATAATAAATTTTTTAGTAAAAGAATTTGGTTTATATATCACAAAACCCAAATGATTACCTATTAAATGATTAAAAGTAAAACAGTTAAAATTTCTCTAAAATTGTTTAAGGAAATAAATAATTGCGATATCAATTGCAGGAAAATTGGTTTTTTCCTCGATTGCAAATTTATAGAGGCTTGATTGTAAGTACACACGCCTATCGTCGGTACGAACATCGATACAACCTTTAACTTCTTTTTCACCTTGGTCACATCGTAGCGTACTGACGACACTTCGATTAGGCGATCTATTGTCCTGTATATCAAAGTCATAGTAAACTCTCGTTCGGAATCTCTCAGATGTCATTCTTAGTATGCGCAGGGAATTTGCTTTACTTATCAGTTTTTTAATGAGACGAATATTGTCCCTAGTTACACCACCTACATAAAATTACCTCTAATCTTTAGTAACATTCGATTTAATAACTATTTACATGTTTACTCTAGTTTCTCCATATTCAAAGGTATTGATGATGACATCAACAATATTTTATTAATTAATTTACATAGAATTTCGATGTCGTCCAACCGCCTCCACACAATTTCCTTGGAATGTAATGGAAAACGTTAATATGCCATATTTGTAAAAGTGAACAGAAATAGTTGTAAATCTCATTAAATTTGATAATTTAAACAAATTGACAAATACAACAATAGCAGTTGATTTTGTTAACAACATTTTAATGGCATTGATGGCGCATTTTGTGTTGCCAACAATTCAAAGTGTTAAAATTGCCAGATTGATAATGGCGGTGTGTGTGGGCTGGAACGATATGGCGATCATCATCAATATCAGCATCTCAAAGCAGCAGCTTAACAAATCCGCTGATTAGATTTAAGACAACAAAAGAGATAGAAAAAAAAACGCATCTAGCTTGTTTTGTGTTAATACACACATAGTACGATCGACACGTACTTATTATTGTATCGTTTTATAGTTACGTTAAGTGTTTACACTTTTTGTTATAGTTCTAATAAATCGAAAACCAAACAACTCATTAATTCTACGCGGCAGCTGATGCAACCAACAACGTAGGGGGGCGATGACGGCCCCAACATTTGTGACTGGTCGATAACAACTTTGTCACATCCACGCAAAATCCCATTTGCTATTGCCGACCATATAAATCGGAGGCGAGAGTTGAGCGGTTATAGCTACATATGTTCGTGTGTTATCTGTTTGCCATATGCAAATTACATTTAAAATATCAATAAACTGTGATTTTTATAACATTTTGATATTAAGACCAGTAATAAGAGGGGCAGAGAGAAACGGAGAAACGTATACAATTTTGGTTCCCATTACACTTTACTGTTTCATTCAGCGAAACTTTGTGAATGAATTTCTCAAAAATAAAATCGAACGACACCTTTAACGAAAACAAAAGTTTCAATCTGTGATTTTAGTAGTGCAAACGCCCAATGTGGTTTGGAATGCAAACTTAGCTTAGCTTAAAAGTTTAGCTAGAGTGTACATTCTTATGTGGGCAGGTCGAAGCTCAGAACAGCTATGAAAGAATTTAAAATATTTCTTTCTATGGAATTTTAAAATAAACAACAGATAAGTGTTTAACGCCTTTAGCAGCAGTGTTGAGTAAAAGTTTAAGATTTTTTTCTAGTCTTTATTAAAAAAAAATTTTTAAGTGCCTAACGCCTGATGGGCGAAAGCTTAACTATATTTCTTGTCTTCATTAAAATAAAATTCAAATCTTTGTAATTAAAAATTGTAAAAATCAAATATAAATGAACCGAATTCAACAGCTTTTAGATATTCTTGTGACTAACTTAACAGATTTTCGTATTTTCAACATCCAAATATGTTGAAGGCTGGCCTGCTCTTAGGTCATGTCGAGAAGTGAGAAAAGTGTGATTTAGAGATCACAGAAGATCAGCTTTCAGCAAAAACTTTTTAACGGAGCATTCATCACTGGAATTTGATTATATAATATTAAGGAATATCACGGAAATTTCGTTATATTCATGTTCATGTTTTCATAAAGTTTTGGTCCAATCACGTCTAAAACGTATTTTAATTTAAAATTTTTTTCCAATTTTTATATAATTAAACCAACTTTTGTCTGTTAGTGTATTTCAGTTATCCACGCTATCAAACCATAATGATGATATTGATAAATTATCATTTCTCGTCATTAATTGAGTGTATATTTTTTGTATTCCTGCAACTATTAGCAATACTGCAAATGTTTTACATTCATTTCGCAAAAAAGAATTATAGACTATCCGCCCCCATCTGCGCTTCTCCCATAACCATTTGTACGACAACACACATGCACACACACACACACTGCCACAAATTCCTGGCCCATTGGTTGGCAACTATTTATAAATACTAATGTGCGCTTGCTTTTTTTTTTTTTTTTTTTTTTTTATATCTCTCTCCTGTAATATGTTAATTATAAAAATACAAAATAGTTACTACCGCTGCTGACCATCGCATGTCTATTGTCGCTGCATCACTAGCCCCACTGTAGTGTATGCGAGCGACTACATACTACCATTGGTTATTTATTGCTAGAATGTATCCCATGGTGTTTGCAATACGCTAAATTCCAATTGTTGGCATTTCCGTGTTCTCGTCCGCTTAAAGCGTTGCCCAAAGACCGCGTTTATTTATTGGTATTAGCTGCAGTTGATCTTATGTCAGAGAAATTATATTCCCATTGCCAACAGCTCAATTACAATGGAAAAAAGGGTGCGTTGGACTTGGTACCGTATGTATGTGAGTGCACATTGATTTACAGTGGGACAGACAATACGATTTACATATTTTTACAGTTATCAGATGGGCATTAAAAATGCGGCAAACATTATTACAAATAACTGATAGTTACCTCGACAATTAATAGATCGTAGGCAGATAATTGGAATTCCATGCGATTTTATTGATAATTTAGGATAATTTTTTTTTAAATAAATTTTAGTGGAATCTTTTGTATTGCAAAATCCATCAATTAGTTAAGAATTGCTCTAAATTGCATATGTAGATTAAGTGGGCAAATAAACATATTCAAAAAAAAATGCGATAATTTTAAATTTGTAGAAATTTGGAGTTTAGGTCAAGAAGTTAGGTATTCTATGTTATTCTATGTAAATATCATCAATATACGCATTTTTTTTAGTGGATTATGATGTGAGATGGTATATTTAAATTGTGTATTTGCAAAAATCCTGCTGACCCCAACTCTTCAGTATATAAAAGTGGTAAACTTTAGGAGAAATGTCGCATTAGTTAAGCTATTACATTCAAACACTGGTGATCATAAAGATATACGCGCCACTGTATTCCGTTGCTGATGGACTTGAGGGTAAAAGTCCAAAAACCGATTATGAGGAATGAAAAAGAATCCCAAAACTACACTTGTACATCCAACAACAACAAAACTGTATTTAGCTTAGTTTATCTTTTGTAAATTTTTTTACTTTATGGGATGATTATTAAATAAGACGCAGTGGTTTTTAATTACGAAACTATTTTATTAAAACAAACAACACATTTAAAATAATAAACACTTTTTAATAATGCGTATGACCTAACTTATTTTGAATAAGTACAAAAAGTCTTTCGGTCATACTATTTATCTGGGTTTTTGGGGTTGGACTTTCTAAGGAGTCCCAAGCCGCTATTACTGCTGATTTTAGCTTTGCAACGCTATTGTATTGCCTGTTGTTGGAGTATATTTTATATTATTTTAAGTGAGGCCCATACATTTCTAAATTTTCTCTAGGACCTCAACGGTTTCTGATCGACACCAACGTTTTTTTTTCCTTAATGAAGTGAATACACGCATTCTTTTGCTGAAAAATTTAAGTTTTCTCCTGCCTTAAGAAAGGCAATAAATCCACTTCATGAAAAAAATTGACAAAAATTTTTGATTTATTCAAAAAAAAATCGGTAAGCCTTTGTAAAGGGTTAGGCTAAACAAGTTAACAAATATATGCGCTCGATCGGTTGAAAATTGACGTGCCGCTCGCGGTTGGAAACTAGGGTAAATTTTTTTCTTGAGACAGATGAGTTTTCAGTTCTTCCATACATTGAGGGTCCACCTTAGTCCACGTACTCTGCGAAAGTCATGCTTTAGCTTGGAAGGGCCAGCTCCAAATTTCCTTTTTCAGGGAATCTACACCTAAATATCTAAACATAAAAATAGTTAAAGTAAGTTGTTTTAGTTAAGTTGTACAGTGTGGGTTTGAAAACGGCGTATATACTCCACAGAGGAGAACATTTCATTTTGCCATCTCGAACGAACCTACCCCCTATCTTAACACCCTAAGGGGGCTTCCACACGAAAAATTTCGAAATTATTAAAAACTTCTTGACAAATTTTAACAGAAATATTATTTTCTGAGAATTTTTTTTGTTTTGATCTTTTTAAGTGAATTTTGAGTGGAAGGTAACTTTTACCCATTTAGGAGGTACCATAAAAAGTTATAAAAATAAAAAAAAATTGTGTATAAACCACCTTAAGGGTTGAAGATAGAGGATAGATATGAGAAACTGTTGGGGTTGAAAAAATAAAGAGGTCGGTCATATATTTGACTCATCTAGGGTCACCTTTAGGGCAGTTAGGAGCAAAGTTTATAATAATTGTATGGGAGCCTCCAAATGGGGTGAAATAGAAATATGTTAGTTAAAATTGTTAGGGGTTGTCTCGTGGTGAGTTTTAATATTTGCCCTCGAGTTTGGAAAATGTTTTTTTTTTATATGGGGACCGAATCGGTCTAATGTTCATTGGGGAATATAGCCACTAGTATTAAATTACTTTTTTAATTACTTTTTACTTTGGTCACTTTTGACTCCGAAGTCAATCTCGACGCCTATTTCTCATGTAGACCTGTCTCAAGGATACCAATTTTATTTATCTTCAAAATCATTTTCAATCATTAAATTTCAAAAAAAATTATTAATATAAAAAATACTTTATATTCGAAAGTATACGCCTTACTTGTTTTTTTTTTGCCTGTAAGCGCGTTAATCTCTAGCGGATAACCCCTGCGTTTATTGCCCTGTTTGTTGTTTGCCTTTTCCAATTTTTCCTTTGGTCCCTATTAAATTTTGTCCGAAGTAAATTTTGACTTCATCGGTTCAAAGTTAACATTGGGTATAATCATGCTGGTGTTATATGAAACTGGAAATTAATGTTTTGCCTCACATTATACCACAAACAACAGCAGAAAAAATATACTTTATCTCAATAACTATATCTTACATATCATACCGATATATCATTGATTGTCCCGGAGGACTAACAATTATGTTTTCCTCTATACCTCTTTAATAGGTACGTCGTAGTCGACTTTTGATCGTTGTCGCGGTCGAATTTACATTTCATTGATATTATGTAAAACCAGAGACCGTAACTCTTATAACTTTTATTTATAAAAGTCCCTCTGTAAAAGTTATTTTCTGATTTTTATTATATCTCTCCGAACATAAGACTTATTTTTGATTTATATTTTAAAAGTCCCAAAATAACAATTATTTCTGATTTATATTTTATCGCTCAGAAATAAGAGTTATTTTTCATTTCTATTTTAAAAGTCCCACAATAATAATTATTGAAGACTTTTTGAAATATAAATCAAAAATAAAAATCATTCAATGAGTTTTTCAAATCAAAATCGAAAATAAAAATCAGCCTGAGACTTATATTTTTTCTGATGAAATATAAAACTCACTTGAAGACTTTTAATTTTTATTTGTTCAAATAAAAGTCTTTTGGTTCAATCGAAATGCAAACGATATTTATATTCTGGCCAAAATAATTACAATTGTGGGACTTTCAGACCATATTTAACTCATAGCTACACAATGCAACGAAAAACGGATGGTTTTTACCATCACCCTTAGGGATGAAGGTATATGTATATCATTTGTTACAAATAAAAGTTTAACGCATTGAAGGAAACGTGTTAGACCCCAAGTATCTTAAGATCAAATTGTTTCAGGACTTCTTTAGACCATTGAGCCATGTCCGTCTGCTTGGCTGGCTGGATGGGTCGTGGGCAGGATAACTCGAGTGAACTTTAACTGATCCTTATGAAAATGTGCCAGCATTTTTAAGTTAAGTAGACAAACCCATAGATAACCGAATCATTTGACACACTCCTTCTTGTACCTCCCATATGAATGACCAAATTTGTTCCTTAGTTCTACAGGCATATCTTTTCTGTAATAAGAGTGAATTGTGTCAAATTTTGGACAAGGTAGTTGAATAATGGTTGAATATAAACCTATTTTGAATTTTTCTGTGTGTTTGGGATTTTATTTTTAATTTTGAAGAAGTTTTTAGCCAAAACTTTTTTGCATTATCCTAATGTTTATTATATTATTTAGAAAGTGAACACTGTCATGATTAAAACGCATACTTGTTTATAAAAATCGGTTAACAAATCGTTAAGTTATTCATAATTTTCAAGAAACCTGGGGGATAATTACATTTGGTCGGAGAAAAAATGCGATCTAACCCATAAAAATTTTAAAAAGATCCCTCTGGCGTTAAAAATAAATGTCAAAAATGGATTCCTTGACCCCAAAAACAGTAAGATACCTGTGATATCATTTAAGATTTTTTTTTAAATAAATAAGAATCCCATTCCAGAAATAGTTAATTTCTATGCATGAAGACTTTTTGAAAGTATATTTAGCTCACTAGCAATTTCTTCACTTGACTGCAACTTCACCACCGATTTGTTTTATATATAAAATCCCTTCTATAAATTAACAAACACAATCGGACGGACAATCGGATGGAAACTGTATGTGCATGGATACAGCTTCTTATAACGTAATGTACTAAGTATGTTTGTATTAAAGCGTTGTATTGGAACAAAAGACAATATTATGCAATACAAATGATTCTTGGTTGAATAAAGAATCAGCTTCAAAGGACAAGAGTTCTATAAAGATTTCTACAGTACCTTTGAGCATCCCAATGAAGCTATGATGCTCTTGTGAAACGATCCTTTGGGATTAACGCGAATAACGCCTTCAAGCTGAAATACCGGCAAATACTTAGGATTGGTAAAGCATGCATTTGGTTGCATTTGCGAACTTGTAAAACGGTGTTGCGTGAGATGGTACACACCTGTCAATTAGATAATTTTTTTCGAGGTTAAACAATTTTGCACCCTTTTTTGCCATGTTTAACTCACAGTTCGCGAACTATAAGTGAACACTTAGTCCAATTATTTTTAGCTAAACTTGCTCGTCTCGGTGAGCTGATCAAAATCATATATATATTTATTTTATTATAAAAAACAATAATGACGATATCAGCAAAAGACTTTTATTTCAGGCCTGAAGAAATAAAAATCATTAGGTGAGTTTTAAATTTTGTTTTGAAAAATATAAGTCTTCGATTGATTTTTATTTTTCGTTTGGCAAAATAAAACTCACTTCGTAATTTTTATTTCAAAAAGTTTTCAATAACTCTTATTCAAAGACTCAAAAAATTAAAATCAACAATAACTCTTATTTATTGAGGGATAGAATATAAATCAAAAATAACTCTTATTTGATGAGCGATATAATAAAAATCAAAAATAAGTGTTATTTGGGACTTTTATAATAAAAATCACAAAATAAAAGTTTATTGCGAAATTCTACAGAGGGAGTAAAAACCAATGTATTGGTGTATTTAAAATAATTTTAGCACATTTCCTTCACATTGATTTTTTTAGTTGTAAAATCGATCAATAACAGTTATTTTCGGTCCCTGTGTAAAACATTTGACGTGAATGTAATTGTAATAGATTGTGCTTCGGAATTTTAATGTTTTTAGTAACCCAGCAGCGGAAAAGACGAGGCATTGTAAAAATATGCCTGCAAACATGCCTTCAAAGGCATTTTGTTGACATTCAAATACGCCTTCCTTTTCCAGGCATGTATACAGGCTATAATAAGTCCTTCACTAAGCCTTAGAAAAAATTCCATACCCTTGCACATTTCGCTTCTCAAATGAGACCTGCAATGAGGCCTCTTACTAGGATGAGAATAGATCCCGCAGACATGCCTCTTTCCCTTCTTAAAGCTGGCCTGTGAGCAGCCCTACTATGTACCCCACAAAAATACCATAGATGTTCTCAAAGGGCATGCAAACTTTCTTGCCTTAAACAGGCCTGTTGACAGTCCTATTAGTAGAAGGCAGAATTGACGTTCATAGCCATGCAATTGTCACTTCTCCGATTAGGCCTATTGGCAGGCCTCTTAAGGGAAGGTAAGACAGATGCTGTTGTTTATGAAAACCACATGTATGTTATTTATCGTACAACAACTATATCACGTGATAGCCGAGTAGGTAGCATGCCCAACTATGAGAACTGAGGTCGCGAGTTCGATTCCCGCTGCTGGAGTTTAAAAAAACTAGTTATTACAAATTGTAATAAATATTGTATTAAAAATTTATAAAAAGTGGAAATAATAAATGAAATATGGAAATAATTCGCATATGCTTTTTTTTATTTAAGTCCTTCTATAAATGCTCTTTTGCAGGCCTGCAAGCTGGTCTGCAGTAGCAATGCCTCATAGAAGGCCCTTGTTATTAGGACTCCAAGCAGGACATACTAGGCATGCCTACTGAAACGCCTTCAATGAGAAAGGGAATGGGCAGGCCTTGCCTGCCTATGACACCCTATGTTAACTTGAAATGAAGACTGCATTTGAAGGGTAGGGCTTCTGACTGCCATTGCAGGCCTGTAAGAAGGCATGCAAAGCCCGATTTTTTGCTGCTGGGAATCTTGTCGCAAAAAACAGCTGATATTTACATCTTCTTGTTCGGCCAAAATAAGTTATTATTAAAAGTTTAGTGTTAAGAATTTTTTATCTTCCCATGAAGAAAACCATGATAGGTCCAAGGAACTTACAAGTTTACGCATACAACTAAGACACCGGTCTAACACATTCGCTCTTCAAAGTTTCTAGTTTTTATGTGGATCTATCTAAAATTTGTACTTTGATACTTCTTCCACAGATTTAAAAGCAACTATGGATTGACCAAGGACACTTTTAGATACCTTCTAAAAACAATGTGACATAAGCTTCAGGATGAATGTCGGTCAACGCGGGTTACTAAGACATCACAACTTGCAGCAACTACGCTGAAGGATATTAAAAAAGATCATGATTTTAATCTGTGCCTTGCGCAACGTACAATAAGTACTGAGCGTAGATGAATACTTTGTCTTCTTGTTAGCCTAGACTTTCATCCATCCTTCAGAGTCGCGTGAGAAATGACCAATGCTGGTCACCCTTCTTTTTATGGCATTCATTGCCTTTTTATCAACTTTCTTATTTTTTGGTATTCTATCGTATGGTTTGGATTTTAAAGCATGTAGTCAACCAGACTTTTTAATTGCTTTGGTGTTGTTTTTTCATCTTTTAATTAATAAAAAGAGATTTTTTTTCTTAATTAAATATTGTTTAGAAATTTAATAAATCGTATTTATTACAATGCTCTTTCGTTTTTACATCCATATTCTGTTTAGTTATATAAAATTCTTCGTTTTATTCGACGTTGTCACCGGCGAAATACACTTCGACTGTTTCTGTCGAATTTCACACTCAAAAACGACATACAACAATTTGTAATAGAATTCGACAGAGTCGTATTTCAGTCTCACAATCGAAATCTGTGATGTCATATTCAAAAAACGACAATGATTCGACGTGACTACGACATACATAATCTGACCTAATAAAAACTTCAAAATTGCTATACTTTTCTCTTTCATTCAATTCAAAAGTTCGAATTATATTAGACATCTGAAAAAATTTATTTTTTACGAAGGAATTTATAAAGTTATAAAGTTTTTTTTTCTCTGACATAGTCTACAATGTACACCCATGTTGTAGTTTTTTAATTCTTATGCTGCATGCTATATCTCAGAAACAAGACACAGCAAGGCGAAAGCTATTTTAACTATGGTCAGTTCATTTTGTCACTCGTTAAAAATGTCCCTGACAAATTACAGGCCCCAAAGTATACACAAAATAAAGCTTTTCCAAAATAAACTTACATGTTAGCTCGAAAACTAGAACAAAAAAAGACTAAGTTCAAATCAAAGGTCGCTCAGAAAAGGATCTAAAATTTCTGCTAAAAAAAAATAATGTTAGACTATGTAAAGGTCTTTAGACCTTCCATATCTTAGTTTCGTTATGCGATCTAGTTGTAGCTATCACCTCAATATTTGAAAACTAATTTCTTTCAGTGTAACTACGTCATTTATAATAAAGCCTAGTTTAATTATTATCAAGTCGGAAAAGGCAAAAGATTAAAAACGAAGAAAACAAGAAACTAACAAAAAATTCTCATAATTTAAGCAATAATACCGAATTAAACAAATTAAATACACAACGATGTGTAGATTCTGTTGTTAATAACCCCCTCTGTTATGGGCCAAGAACTACTAAATGTGGACGACAAAAGAAATTCCGAAAAAATGAATAAAACAAGATACCAACAACTACGCAGTCAAAATGGAAGCGGAACACAGATCTGATGTTGTAATTCTAGACCGTAAGAGGTGAGAACATAAATAATTATGTTACCATATTTGTTGCTGTTGGTGTTTGTTTTGGCAACCAAGGCGCAGAACATTTCAATGTCACACACCAGATGGGACCTTAAGTCACCGAATGTTAACCTGGTGGCATATCTTACAACACTGTTAACAAACAGTTGGGGTAACAGCCCCAAAAAGTGTTGGCGTTCACATTTGATTCCACGCATATAGACAATTCTTGGTCTGAATTTGTAATGAACTGCGTGAGGGGGTTTCAATGTTACGGTTTCTTTGGAAAAATAGTATAAACACAGAAGAAATAAATATAACAAATTAATGCAATTGTAGCTGCTTTCCTTGTAGTTTTTATTTTTTGCGGCAACAAGTGCAGCCAGCCTGTGGCGGCCGATGGTTTTGGTGGTTCGTTTCTGTGATGTTTGATGATTGTTTTAGAATTTGTGATGGTGGTGGCGGCATCAGTAGCAGAAAATCAACAATCCATAACCGGCAATGTCGTTGTTAAGTTTCCAGTGGAAAACATTTCCAGAGCACGGATTTCTGTAGTTGCTACGGCGCCGACGCTCGCTGCTAAAGCGTTGCGGCCGCAACTGTTAATGTTGTCGTTTTGATTGTTGTTTCGGTGGTGGCGTATGTTGTTCTCGCCATCGCGAGAATTTGGCCCTGTTGAATGTTGTTTCAAAGACATAACGCCAAAAACTACCGCCAACGCCGGTCTCACCAGCCACGACAATAGAGCCACCAGCAGTGAATCGAGCAAGGTTTCGTCCAAAGCTTTTTTAAAATTCTCAGGCGCTGAAGCTAGCGGTGTTGTTGTGCTAACGCCTTTGTATGTAATGTTCGCTGTTGGCCAGGCCAACACGACAATACGGTAGGTGTGTTACGGCGATTACGACGTAGCTGCGCTGCGTCGCACGCTTTTGCCAAACGTCGGCGTTGACGCTCGCTGCTCAGCAAACACCTGGCCGTCCAACAGAGTTTAAGCATTGTTAGTGGAAGCGATCGTTGTTAGTCGTTGTCGAGACGCCGTCTATTTTGGTGGAAATAATAATTCAAGTCGCGCGCGTTGATTGTTTTGCTAATTTAATTTATAACAAAAGAACACAAAGAATTTACCTAATTACAAGTACACTAAGTACGAAACGAAACGATCCAACAACAATACGACACTATACGAGACCGAACGGCGCGGCGGTCGGCGGCGGGTAGACCAATCAATTGTCAGTGCAAATTTAATTGTAACAGAAAGAAAGCGACACAGTGTTGCAATTCTTTTAAAAGTGATATGATATCCAGTCATCATTGCAAATATCCTAGACAAGAGAATTACAATCAAATACCTATATATTTAGCGGGAGCTTTCGATTTTCAATACAGCAGCGACTTGACTCATTGAAGAAAAGCTTACTTGTGTTGTGTTCCTGAAGGCAACATGCGATGGATGAGTGTTCAGTGTTATTCTATGGCAAAAAAGGGGAGGGGCAATTTGCCATTCAGGCCTGTATGGTCGCCAAAAACGTCATTATAATTACAGATGATGTCAGTTAGATCTAAATCATTAACGGCTTTTGCTACGCCATGGAGTTGTTGATGTCGTCGTCGTCGTCGTGGTCATGCTGGCGGCGCGTATCTCCTTCTCCTCCTATCTTTTGATTCATGAAATGTACCTACAAATGTATGTATTTCTTCATCTAAGTGAGTGTTACTTTATTGTTGTTGTCGTGTGATGTGAGCAGTGCTATAGTCGGCCAATTTAAATCTTTCATGTTCCTCAGAGTTTATGCAATTTACAGTGAAGATGACATTGCTCAAAGTGTCGGCGGTGCCCTTTAATAAAATGTAAATAAATCATTTAATTTGTTTCAATTTTTGAAATTTCTGTTAAACTAACATCTTGTTACCCTCCCTACCCAGGCAGATAACGATCATCAACTTGTCAAAAGAGTCGCGCCTGCGTTCATGATCAAAAAATAGTTTGCTATTTTTTATAATTTCCACAATCTGGCTGATGTCGAATGGAGATTTGATATTTGCCAGAGCTTAACAAAATAATTCAAGGGCAAAATGGATTTGATTTAGGAAGAATGAGAGATGGTGGAGAACATAATAAAAGACAAAGCAACAACAACACCAACAACGGCAAAAAGAACAAAACGACAGACACACAAAACAAGATTACAAAATAGATAGCTACACTGAGAGAAATGATGTACTCATGTATAAAGGTGTATTATATAAGTAGTATATCATAGACATTGGATAGCCAAGTTTTAAAGGTTGATTGTCATAAAGACAAGCAGTCTACTGAGAGTTTGTATTGTTTGTTTTAATACAATGGTGACAAATATTAATTGCTTCATATATATATTTTAAAATTATACATGAAAAACAAGTTACCAAAACATCAAACATTGAAAACGTTAGTAATCGGCTTGAATAATGGTTAGTAAACGAGTACCAAGAAGTTAGATTGCTTATACGCAAAATCTGGTAGGGAATTAAGAAATTGAACTGAGTGAAAGAAAATGTTAAAATTGTCAAAGGGATTTTTCGGATCGTGGTTAGGAGAGAAGTGCTATAACCTATACACCTATACACTAACATATAAGAATATTATCTCTGTGACTACCACTGATTCAAAAACACCATGTTGTAACTTAAAATGTGCTACAGAAAGTCAATATAGATCTGTTACTTACGAACTTCTAGGCCAATTTTTATTTTTATAAATTACATGTCAGCATATTCAAATTATCTCCCCATGCGGGAGATCCCAGGTTCAACTCCTGGCTAAAGTCACCTAAAACAAAAAGAAAAAAAAATTCTTTAATTGCCGGCCCTCTCGATGTTGTCGACAGCAACTTCGCAGTATAAGTGTCGAGTCAATCGGGATGTCTAGTAAAAGCTTCCCAAACAGTAACGTTCGCATTCGTCGATAAACAAGTAGGTGCCGTTTGTTGCAAATCTAAAAATAGAAAGCGTGTTAATTTACAACAACGCCAGAGGCATCCCCTACCTCATTCATGGGGTGTAAAAGGAATTTAAGTTTTTTTTATTTATGATTTTGACAAATTTCAAATACTTGACCAAAAGATAACAAATGTCACTATTTTTTTGAATTCTTGTGTTGATATATGTTTTATCGAGACATGAGGGGGAAATGAAGCGTTAACGCTTTTAGAGAAAATGTTACCATATAACAGAGTAGCAAATCTATAAAATGTTATCACGGTTCCAAAGTGACAACCACATTCTCGATTAAATTGTTTCTAATACACCCCCAAAAGTCTTTCTACTTTTTAACTGATGATAAAAAAATTACATAAAAGAGATGAAAACTGTTTATTCATTTTAAAAGTACATAAATTGTTTTTTTTTTTTTTAAATTACCATATCTTGCATTAATTGACACCGCTGCAACCTGGTGCGGAAATTTTCAATGGCAGCGTGATTCGTGAAATATTCTGCATTTCTTCGCCTTTGCGACCTTTAAAGGCATCAAAAGACACAGGGTTTACTTTTAATGTATCCCCAAAGAAAAAAGTCCATTAGGGACGTGTTTAGTCGAACAGCACTCAATGAGACTTTGGATTTTTGTTGTCCCATCTTGCTGAAACCACGGTCGTGGATTAAAACCACTGTCCTTTAGCATGGTAATATTTCACTCTGTATTTACTGTAACATTCTGAGATTTTTATAAAAATATGGACCAATACCTTGAAACTGCGATTCGTCTTAGAAAAAAATTGTTGGAAAGAGATTCTCGAGCAATTCGTTAGCAAACTTGAGACTATAGCAATAATAAAATGAAGCTTTAATTCATGCACCATTCGAATTTTGTAAAGATGTAAAAGTAGATCTTTGTGAAGAATGCTGTTTTTCTTATACGCTCTACGTTTTCGACATTGCTTGAAGTTCTAGCCCGACCGGGTTGTCTCCGCGAACTTCTGCCTCCACTTTCTAACCAATAGAAGCGATAAACTATTTTTTCCACGCGCTATAGTCAAAATATCGTTATTTCGATAGTACTCGGCTGCCCTAGAATTTTGTAACCTCACCGCACCTCCACCCTATATTTTTGGTAAAGAAAACTTTTAAAGAGAAGGTTTCATTTCATTTAGAAAATACACTACACAAACTGAGGCATTTGCAGTACAGCTAAGGGTGTAATTCTACTGAGAGAGAGAGAGAGAGAGAGAATACTTATCGCTCCCCAGCGGTAAAAATACCGATTATGTAATCGCTGATATCAGTTATATTTAACGCAATCAGCGATGATTCTCTCTCTTATATAACCAGCAGTAAAAATACTAATTATTAAATCGCTGATGGCAGCTATATTTAGTAGCAATCAATTTAGCATATTAGTGTCATAGGCCGATCAAGCGGTGCGCTCTCGCTTACAAAGTAAGCGACGATGTCAGTTAGTGTAATTTCTGTTGCAATTACGCTATAAACGGAGTTTAAAGCGAGCTTGATAACACCCTTGATTACGAAGTAAGTGACGATGTCAGCAGGTGCCATTTTAATCGGAGTTATAGTGGGTGGATGATATTTTTAACATTACACACGCATTATATTCTAAGTACTTAGATCACTCGCTTACAGTGTAATACTGCTCTAATAGATTGGTAAATATGTACTTCCTTGCATTTACCGCTGGGTTCCTCCTTAAATTTAGCCTAGTAGTTGCATAGACCGTTTAAACGGTGGGCTCTCGCTTACAAAGTAAGCACAGTAAGTGCCATTTCTGTTGCAATTACGTTATAAGCAATTGGATAAGTGACAGAGACAAAGTAAGTGACGATGTCAGTAGGTGTCATTTCAATAGCATTGTAATCGGAGTAACAATGATTGGACGATATTTTTTACATTGCACACGCATTACATTCTATGTACTTAGATCACTCGCTTACAATTTCATACTGATGTAATGGATTACTAAATATGTACTTTGTTTTATTTACCGCTGGGTCCTTATAACTCCAGATAATCAGCTAGCCTTCTACGCTCCGTCATAAAAACCAATTATTCGTGCACATCTTAACATTTGTTAGCGTGACCAAATGTTTTTCGTGAAAATCCTTAAATGGCTGACATATTTCATATTCACATCCACAAACGCATTTGCACGATTATTCAAGTTTATGCATCTTTTGTGTCCATATAAGGAATAATCTATATATAATTATACATTTAATTGAAGTAGAGCAGTCTAAACACATCAGCGGATTTATTCTCCCATTCTCTGTCTCTCTCACTCTTTTGCTGGGGTGTGATATTAGCAATTTAAAAGAACTTTTTATTGCATTCCAATGCATTGACGCCAGCTAAAAATGCTGTCATTGACTTTGATTTTTTTGTTGTCCCCCCCTATTTGATTTACTGCTCCATTAAGAATAATCATCAATGAAAAGCAGAGAGGGAGAATGAACACTTGTATTGATGATGCCCGCATAACAATTAAAATTGTTGTCATGCCAGCGGGCTCAGGAGGAGAGGTGATTCCATATGTGAAGAGTTCGACCAAGCTTAATGATGCTGCCAGACCACAATTCCATTAGGGAAAACTATTTCATAAAGTAATTAAATTCGATTACAATTCAATTTGATGTGAGCTTTGTTGTTTCTACACGGTATCATTGGAAGCGAGCGCCGCTGTTGTTGGTGATTGTTTGTGCGAATATTCGTACTTTCGAAATGTTTCAAACTGTATCGTTAAATTTGAATTTTGAGGAGGTGGTATCACACTAATTTTTTTGTTCACCTTCGAGTGTGGGTGTCCAAGTCACATTTGAATACCAGTTGTGGCCATTTGTGGAATCAATTCTACATTTTATTGATCTTAATGCCATTCAATGTAGATCGATTATTGTTGGAATATTATAATCTCAATGATAATGTTTGCAGAGATACGTCTTGGCATGATCTTCTATTGGAAATGGCCACAACCTGTTAAAGTTGAAGAATTGTTTGGATATGGTTTTTGGCAACAATGTCTGTTTGAAACTAGAAACATAAAGAGCAGTGATTTGAGTGGCAGCAGAGAGCGCGACCGAGAGAGTTGATTCATGGAAGCATAGTGGTGCTTTTGGTCGCAGTAACTCTAATCAAAATGTCGATGAACGCATAAATGGCTTTCTGTTCTATTGTTGTTTTGGCTATTTTTGTTTCTGTGCGTTTCAATCGTCGTTCATGTTTGTCGTCGTCGTCATTGTGATGTTTGTTGTTGTCGTTGTTGTTGCTCCAAATGACTAATGTCTTTGTCACGTTACGTTTGACTATATTTGGGGCCAAATGTAGGTACTTAACAAAGTAGGCAGCCGCCAGCGGCTTAAATTTCTTAACATTTCATTCTTGTGTATCACAAGAATTTTCGAAACTTTTATTGTTGTGTTAGCCTGAAAAGTTGTCGTGGCGGTTTGAATTTGCACGCCGGCATCGAATCGAAAGATGTTTTTGGCTGTTTGTTTTTCTAGATTTTTGTTTTGTTTTAAATGACTTTTGGAAATTGTCATCATGCTGAGAGCAATAAATTCAATTGGAGTTCAAGTGTTTAGTCGTGTCGTGTGCATAGTGGCACTGCCAACCACTCAGAGCAATGAACTATGACTAACACACGCCCGGCATAAGCAGTTCTAATGATTCGCCAGATCTTACAGGACAACAAATGATTCAATTGTTTTTGTTATTGTATATTTATCATGTCAGGTTCGAGCAATTTTTCTACTACTTGCTTGGTTTGGTTCTAAACAAATAGTAATATACGTTGGAGGGCAAATCCATATGTTGTTTTTAATCACATTGAAAGCATTGCAGATAATTTGCATTCTCGTACTAACGAATCTCAGAAGAGAAAACTTAAATTTCCATCTGTTTAAGATCTTTGTTTTTTAACTATTATGGGCTTAAATTTATATCACAAATCGGCCAAAAAATATACATTTATGTTTATTAATAGCTGTGTATTAATCTTCAAAATAAATCATCTGAAATACGCGTTTTCGAATTGAAATTCAAAATATACCAATTTATATTTAAAATAAAGAGAATTAATTCGAAACTAGGCAACATCTATAAAAAATGGGATCTTCTGCAAGAAAAATGCTAATCTATGGCAAACTGATATTTTTGTATTTATGAAGAAGGTTTTGAAAATTCTCCCTTGCTTTTTCAGTCTCGACTTCTTTTTGCTTCCATATGAAGAAATGATTCGCTTCGTTCATTCGTTGGCCACAATTATGGTTTTTTGTCCCTTATTTGTGCTGAACATTGGACCCGCCACTACTTTTCCAAATCGGGTGTTGCACTTGCGTGTAGCAAATTTCAACATAAATTACAATTATAATTATGCTCTTCTTCTTCTACGGGTTTCCTATGGCTACATTTGTACAAGGAAAATTTGAAGAAGCAGCAGCAGAACGATGAGTGAGCGTGCGGCATACAACCCTAGGGTACGGTAACACAATAATCATACCATAGCCCCACTCACCAAACAATCCGACAGTTCTGGGCCTCTTTGCTTGCGCTGTTCACTTGGTAACGACGACCAGCAACAAGAGTAGTAACAATAGCGGAATATATACAAGTTGATGAACACTCGTCACATCCGGTTAGTTGCAGCAAGGGAAGCAGCAACATAGTTGTAGTGAAAATCTAAAGCACCAATCCCAAATTGTTTGAAACACAAGTTTTAAAAAAAAAATACATTTTACATTAATTTTTATTCATAAAGAAACAAAAAAATATAAATAGAATAACTACAACAATAGTACGGATGAAATTACGCAAAACAAAATCCGTTAAAATTCAAAAACATACAACGAACATAACGAATAATACAAAGTATTAACGAAACGATTTAACGAACTTAAATCTTAACGCTGCCGCTCATCTTGTATGTACAGAATCGACAAAGATTTTGGAACGGGCCACAATAAAAGCTTTTCCCTTAAGGGAGGGACAGTCGCCGAAAGTCGACGTCACGACACAACGAACATGCAGTCGACCACCAACACCACCACTTCTTCGTTGATGAAGAAACGCGGCAGTTCGAGTTACACTAGTTCGGCAACTGCGTTGGTGCCTTCACGTGGCCCAGCCATCACCACCAATATCGACGACAGGAGTGCCCAGTTCCAGCATGAATTCAAACACGAAAAGACAATCGAAGCCGTTATCTCAGACTACCCAGGTGTAGCTCCGCCATCGGCCAAACCGCGCGAGCGCATGTCTTTCGATCGCTCTATAGTCATGCGCAAGAGCTTTCGAAATGGTGATCAATTGCTGGACTCGACTAGTGCCTCTGGGGCACTAGTTCCCAGTCAACATCACGAAATGCACGAATCGTATCAGCACGTGACACGCAACAAGCGCATCTCCACCGAAATCTTGGGATCCAGTGTAGAGAGCACGAAAACTTCTCAGCGCGGTCCCAGCGGTCATCGCCGCATTACGACGCACATTGTGCGCAAGGTCACTACGCTGAGTCGTGCAGAAGAACAGCAATTGCCTCCGGAAGATTTGCTGCCGCCCGCAAAACTGCTGCGTAGCTCTGATTTGCAGTATCGTCATGCGTTGCCACGGACCACCGCTGTGCCGGCCATAGAACCAGCATCATCTTCAACAATGACTTCAACAACCCGACGCACAAAGGTATTCATTGTTCTGGTACTGAAATCTTGAAAGAGGAAGAAAAAACAGAAAATATAAGCGAGCTGCCCTTGCCGGTCTTGATGGTTCTCACACTAGTAGACAAACTAACAACCTCCGCTAGTGAGAATACATACAATACATAATACACTGAAAGAAACTAATACCACCAGTTTGTTACTTCCATTTAGGGGCCCAATTGAATATTCCTTTAATAGCTTTTACTCTAATATTAATGTTTTTTATCCAAAATATAATTTTCCCGTTTTGCTTTCGCCAGATCTCCGACATTGTTGTTGGCAAAGAAGACAATGTATCAGCACGTGAAGCACTTTTGCGTTGGGCCCGCCGCTCTACTGCTCGGTATCCGGGAGTTCGTGTCAACGACTTTACATCGTCATGGCGCGATGGTCTGGCATTCTCTGCATTGGTACATCGTAATCGACCGGACTTGCTTGACTGGCGAAAGGCAAGAAACGATCGACCAAGAGAACGACTGGAGAATGCATTCCATATTGTTGAAAAGGAATATGGTGTGACACGTCTTTTAGATCCTGAGGGTAAGTACATTGCGAACTTGTGTCGGATTTGTGAACCTATTTTAATATTACTCCCTTACAACAGATGTTGACACCAACGAACCCGATGAGAAATCTTTGATCACATATATATCATCGCTGTACGATGTGTTCCCCGAACCACCTGCCATTCATCCACTCTTTGACATGGAGTCACAACGCCGTGTTCACGAATACCGTGACCTGGCTCAACAGTTCATCTACTGGTGCCGCGAGAAAACTGCATACTTGCAAGAACGCTCATTCCCGCCCACCTTGATCGAGCTGAAACGATTGCTCAGCGACCTGCATCACTTCCGCAACGAGGAGGTGACCGCCCGCAAACGTGAGAAATCGAAGCTGGTACAAATTTACAAAGAACTCGAACGCTACTTTGAGAGTGTCGGCGAGATCGATGTAGAAGCAGAACTGCGTCCCGAAGCCATAGAGAAGGCATGGTATCGCATGCAGACCGCCCTGCAGGATCGCGATATGATTTTGCAGCAGGAGATCGAACGCTTGGAGCGTTTGCAACGTCTTGCCGATAAGGTTCAACGTGAAATCAAGCACGTCGACATGAAGATAACCGACTTGGAGACGCGCATTACCGAGGAGTCGAGACGCATTGAGCGCCTGCACCCCGTGGATGCCAAGAATATTGTTGAATCTTTAGAAACAGAAATTCGTCACCTGGAGGAACCCATCCAGGATATGAATCAGGACTGTCATGTCCTAAACGAGGGTCGCTATCCTCATGCAGCAGATTTACACAAGAAAGTGAATAAGCTGCATCAGCGATGGGCCCAACTAAGAACTACATTCCATACCAGTCTGGTACAGAAATTGACCGGCCTCAAATACCCCGTCCATGAGAAGACAACCACTCGCCGACAACATGTGGTCGTCGAATCGCGCCAAATCGAAACAAATCCCTACTTTAGAGATCTGCAGGAACACATTGAATGGTGCCAAGCCAAATTGAAACAGTTGCTCGACGCCGACTACGGTTCCGACTTGCCATCGGTGAAGGAGGAGCTGGATCGTCAACAGCACGAACACAAGATCATCGATCAGTTCCATGCTAAAATACTCAACGATGAACGTCAACAAACCAAGTTCACCGGCGACGAGCTGACGCTGTACCAACAGCGTCTGAACCAGCTACAAAAGGTCTATGCCGAACTCCTGAGCACCTCGACCAAGCGTCTTTCCGATTTGGATTCGTTGCAACACTTCCTGGCACAAGCCTCGGCTGAGTTGCAATGGTTGAATGAGAAGGAGCAAACAGAAATCACCCGTGATTGGGCTGATAAACATTTGGATTTGTCTTCAGTGCACAGATATTATGAGGTAAGTTGTAACCATGACTGTACGCCCGCCGAACATATGCCATTGTTTGCGTGTATGCTTGCTACAGCATACTATCATTGCGTAAAAGCATTTTCACAATGATGCTAATTTGCTTTTTGTATATTGTATCTACATAAATATTTTTGTAATTTTCAAACAAGCGTGCATTTGGTAATGGAGATGAGGTGAGATAGCGCAACAATGCAATTGACAAATTTATTAAGTATTTTACAGTAATGAAATTTTCTTTATGAATTGGTGCTACAGTAGTTAATCATGTCCATTTTAATTTATTTTTTTAATTTAATATTAAAAAAAGATCGAACTGTTACCAAGTGCATCCATCAACGTATAATTTGTCGATAACTCTTTTAAAGACATTGCGATCGAATTGTGATGCTATAAAATGCAAATTACGCTGCATTGCTTATTAAATATGATATGCTACGCGCCACATTGCAACTGGAGCTTTTTGAAATCGGATAGAAGTACAGATTTTTTTGTTTCTGTGTTTAATTGATTTATAAAAAGAGGGTTTAGACAATTTAATGGTTGTTAGTTTGGACCATAATTGGTATCCATTGTAATAGATTGATTATTATAGACAATTATCGGTTTGCATAGCAACACTAAATAGATCATATCGAATCAGAATTGAATTGACAACCTTAATAACTATTAGTGAATTTTTAAATACGTTTGCTATTCTTCAGTTATTTGAAGTGGTACTTCATTCTTTATACATAACCAAATTTAAATATTTTGTAACATTAGGATTGTAATACAAAAATCCTCATGTCGGATTCCTATTAGATTCGATTTTATCCTTTACTGAAAACGTCAACAATAACATTTATTTCGTTGCATATTAATTTCGGTCTTGGTGGAAAAGGTTAACCCAATGATCCAGTTTATTTACCACGTAAATGCAACTTTGTTTTATTATTTATAAAGTTTTGGTACCATAATTCGATCTTGAAATGTATAATTTCTCATATCATATTATCTATCGTTTCTTCATCTTTTATTTTTTCTTAAATTATCTTTTGTGAGACTAAAATACTTCTTTCTTTGGGAACTGTTTTTCAGAATCTTATGTCTGAATTGGAAAAACGTGAATTGCACTTTGGCACCATACTTGATCGTGGTGAAACGCTACTGAATCAACAACACCCCGCCTCTAAATGCATCGAGGGTCACTTGACCATCCTGCAACAACAGTGGGCTTGGCTCCTGCAGCTGACCTTATGCCTTGAGGTCCATTTGAAACATGCCACAGAGTATCATCAATTCTTTGCTGAAATTAAGGATGCCGAACAGTGGTTGACCAAGCGTGATGAAATTTTAAATAGCGAATATTCGAAATCAGAATTTGGTCTAGACCAAGGTGAGGCATTGTTGCGCGGCATGCAGGATTTGCGCGAAGAGTTGAATGCATTCGGCGAAACTGTTGCCAATCTTCAGCACAGAGCTCAAACCATTGTCCCACTAAACAAGCGTCGCCAGCCGGTGAATCGTCAAAGTCCAGTACAGGCTATCTGCGCCTACAACCAACAGGGCCAAGTCCAAGTTGAGAAAGGTGAGACATGTACCCTGTTGGACAATTCCGGCCGAGTTAAATGGCGTGTGCGCACTGCCAAAGGACAAGAAGGTTCTGTGCCCAGTGCTTGTTTGCTAATGCCGCCACCAGACAAGGAAGCTATTGATGCTGCCGAGCGTCTCAAACGTTTGTTCGATCGTTCCGTAAGTCTTTGGCAGAAGAAACATCTTCGTCTGCGGCAGAACATGATCTTTGCTACCATACGTGTTGTCAAAGGCTGGGACTTTGAACAATTTTTGGCCATGGGACCCGAACAACGTACAGCCATACGCAGGGCATTGAATGACGATGCCGATAAACTGCTTAGCGAGGGTGATCCCAATGATCCACAGTTGAGACGATTGAGACGTGAAATGGATGAAGTAAATCGTTTGTTTGACGAATTTGAAAAACGGGCAAGAGCAGAAGGTATGTATGACACAACAAACAGTTGTTTGCTGGCAAGAACTGCACCCGATAATACAACGACATCGAACGGCATCAGATGAAATTTGCACGCGAGGTAGAATCAATTTTAAGATCACATACTACGTGTGTGGGTGTTTTGTGAGCTTGAATTAGATACTCTTACGCACTTGAATACACACACAACAATTGCATACTTCGACATTTTCGGTTTCTTTTAACAGAGACTAGCATCAAGTGGCGTGGGCTTTTCATGTTCGAATAACGATTCAATTAAAGTTTAATTAAAGTATTAAATCGCTTCTAGACATGTGGTGGTCACATCCAATGTTTGTTTTCCACAATTTTCATGAACATCACCAAGCTGTAAACGACATTATACCTCCGTGTTTTGTCAGTTCAATTAATGTGGTGGAAGGAAAAAGTACTTCACTTTTAGTCATTCTTTAAACTTCCAACCGAAATGAAGCATCTATTTGCCAGTCGAAAAACACGGGGTATTGCGGGATTATCTCTACCACTTAACTTATTTGTAATGTTCAATCTAATCGTTTTCATTTTCCTTACACCCCTACAGAGGAAAGTAAACAGGCCAGTCGCATTTTCACCGAAGAATGCATCGCCATCAAAGGTAAACTGGAAGATATGGCCCGAGAATTGGAGCAAATCATTAGTGCTCCTTTGCCGCGTGATTTGGATTCATTGGAGCATGTGCTCGAAATCCACTCGGACTATGAGCGACGTCTGCAATTACTGGATCCAGAATTGCAACATCTACAAGAAACCTTCCGCACCATTGCCCTCAAAACTCCGGCCCTTAAAAAGAGCTTGGACAATTTGTTAGTGCTCTGGAAAGAGTTGAATACTCTAAGTAATCTGCACAAGGACCGCTTGAAGCTATTGGAAGCATCTCTGGCTGGCCTAGAGGATAACGAACATTTCATATCGGAAATTGAAAATCAACTTGCCAAACATCAAGAGTTACCTTCGACAGCCGAAGGCTTGGAAGTGGTGTTCAAACAATTGACACACATGCAAGATTTAATCACACAACAACAGCCGCAAATGGATAAAATGACCGATGCTGCAGATCAACTGGGTCGTATGGGTGTACCAACAAAAGTTTTGGGCGATTTGAAGCGTTTGCATGCAAATGTCGAACGTTTAAATACACGCTGGAGTGCAATCTGTAATCAATTGGCAGAAAGGTATGTGCAGATAAATAAATATTGTAGTTTATGTGTGAGGTGCTTAAATGTGTTTTAAGAATAGAAGAATCGAAATATTGATGGTGTTTGCTTAAACACTGATATCATTAAAGTCTTCAACTGCTGGCTATACGATAATTTACATATCTTTAATAGTTTGAAAAATAATTATTTTCAGGCCGTTTAATACATTGATCTCGACATATCAGATTATAATGTCAAAACTTTTTCATGACAAGGATGCGTACTGTAAAATCTTCAAAAACTCAGCAATGTGACAGCATAATATCTTCATAGTTTTGTCTAGTTTTTATCGACAAATCCAAAGGTTTAAATTGACGTAGTGATGATAATTAATATAACCCATTGAACAGTTGGCGCGATGTCATTTTAGTAGACAGTTGTTATTTTAGTTGACATTGTCTCGAGGGATGGTTGTGAATTGAAAGTATTTTACAATTATTTTAGGCATATTAGAAATATTATTTTCCACATTAGTATAGAAGAATGTCGCCTTATTGGGTGGCATATAAAAAGCTTCAAAAGTTTTCCTTTGGTGAATATAATTTAAACAGTATCAGTGAAATGATCCTACCCTCAGGGATTTCATTTTATCACACAGAAGATTCTAATTTGTGATCCATATCTTTATATCGTTGAAGTGAGAAGAGTTGTACTTGTAACTTGGCTGTGTTTAAGTTTCCTTCCCAGGTTGATACAGCTGTTGCTGAGTTGACAATCATTGGCTGAATCATTCCGGAGCATTGATCCAATTGTCGTGTCAACTTTGTTTGTTGTAACTGGTGGGCAGTGTCTAACTGAAAAGATATAATATAAAAACTTTACGTGGTAAAATGTTGTCATGGGAGGGAGCTGAAGAAATTGGGCAACCTCAGTGGGCCTTAGCCATAGATCTATTGGGCGCAATTGTGTGATCCTACGAAAGCAATTCATTTAATATAGCATATTTCCTTTGGCGAATTTCATTTGAGCTATTGGTAAGGTTGTAAACAATGCAGTCCTTTGTTCATCGTATATTATTTATATTCTTGGCCCGCATTCAATTAAAGCAAGTACATATCCCGTCATTTGGTGCAAGACCGGTGTAACTCCTTTAAAAACGACAAAGATACGACGTGACTACACATATTTAATAAGATGGATTAATGTGTATTTTTTGCACAAGATCAAGTCATCATTAAGCAAAAAAATAGATTTATGCCGATCTTGTACCAAATGAAACGATCAATATGATTATAGTCTTATGGTGATAAAAAAAGGACCTTGTAAATCTGGTACCGAAAACGCATCTAATGTCTTAGAAGGAATGACATTGCATATTATGCTGTTTCGATGAACTATTCAAATGTATACCATCGAAATATTAATCTCTACAAACGCCAAACATATTTGATCCACTGGTGGTGATACATTAAATCATATATCAATACTTTTGCTAAGACAAGGGTACATTATTGACATTTATAGTAACCCTTTAGGGAAAAATACTAGTTCGGAACTAGTAAAGTAATAGTTCTCCATAGGACAGTGACCTAGTTCACATTCCATACAAGCAAATGCCTTTTGTACTAGAAAAGAACCAATTAAAACTCATCACCTTAATAAATGACAGAAAAAATATAATATTTACCACCGTTTTTTTTTTTTAAGCATCAATCTTCAGATATGTTAATTTGGTTATGCTTGAATGAATCTAAAGACGCTACCCACCTATCAATTATGAAAATCAAATTATCTCACATATCAATTATCGGCACTTACGTTTCCTCAATAAAAACCCAGTAAAACGCCACCACACCTCATTTATAAGCCATTGACACCCTAAACACAATTTTATTGACTTTTGTGTGAAACAACGAAGAACGACGTGTTTCACACTTGTTTGCATAATGTTAACTCTTCTTGCCACTAATTGTCTAATTCCCTTTTTTAGAATGCGATCATGCGAGAATGCTATAAGTCTTATGAACACGCTGCGTTCAAGCCTGCAAGTCGAAGAGTCATGGGTAGATGGCACAACAGGAAAATTAACGGCAATGCCTACGGCTACCTCGGCTTATGAATTGGATGTAAGTACAATCTATGACTTGTGTAATGAACCGTATAACAAACTTTCACTTATTGAGTTAAATTTCCAAACTTTCATAGTTAGTTAATTATAGGTATTTTTCGATAGTTTTAGGATGCATTTTGATATTTTTTTAATTTTCGTAGGATTATTTTAGAAAATCAAACAAATTTTCAAGTTTCCTTACTTATTTTGAAATTTACTGGAGACTTGTGCATTTTTTAAATACCAGATTTTCACGATGAAAGAAAACACAAAGTATATATTTAAATTTTATTGTTTATTTTCCAATTTGAAATTGTTTTGTAGTTATTTTTATGAGATTTGTTTTTGGTGTTGGTTAAACATACCGTTTTCTGTTGTCCAATCTGTATGTGTTTATCCAGTCTTTATTTAATGTAGTCTTATACATATAATTTTGTAGTTTTATTTGTGTTTGTCGTCCAACAAACTGTACTCGTACCTGTTGTCTGTGCTCTATATGGAGTTTTAATTTATAAGAAAATCTAATGTAGATACGACATAAAGTAGCAAAACGTGTGTATTGAGTCGTTTAAGTTTGATTTATAATATACATATATATTGCTAAGGGTGGCAGAGTTTTTAGATATTTTATATCATGTGAAAAGTTGAACTTTTACATGAGTATTTATGTTTGATCTTGTGTTACACTAAAACAGCAAATGTCGATCAATGACAATACATACCACAAATCCACCACCACCCACGTACATACATAAATACATTGCACACTATATTCCGTATTCCACCTACACTTAATGGACATGAAGAAGAAGATCTTTCAGAATCTATGCTACACCAACTACACCACCACCGCCACGTTAATAACGTTGAGACATTAATTACTCTTTGAAAATATAATTGTATCAGTAGATTTGTATTGTTTGTAGATTTTTTAGTTTCGAATTATTTACTTTTGAGTTTGTTCCTGTACAAATAAGTCGCACTTAACAACTGTTGTAGACAATGTTTTAACTAATTGTATTTTTGTCTAATTTTTTGTATTTTTCACCCACAAAACGAACAAACAAAACAAAATTACACAAACAAAAATACCCTAAAACACATTTGATATCGAATACGAAACAAAAATAATACCCATCAAACTATGGACACCGAAACCATGGTTTGTTGTTATACTCTACCAAAAAAAAAACAAAACCAAAACAAAATAAACCATGATGAACAACTACTTACTTCCCTCTACCACTACTACTACACCTACCTACCTACCACCATCTTGTTAAATTTGCAAATCTTAACAACTAAAAGAAATTGCTGGGAGCTGCAATCGAACGAAAACCTAAAATCGAAAATGTCAACTTGGCTGGAGGCAAATTGATAAGGGAAGCTAAGGTAATTGATGATATCACTTGAACTCTATGAAACACTTCCTCTACTCTTTCCCTCTGTCTGTCCTTTTGTATTGGGTAAAACTTGAAATGTTTGGGGTAAGGACATTTTGAGCGCAACCTATGAAACTGTCTTTCGTAAACTCTTGTTTCCTCTCAACAAAGGTATATTTAATGCTTTTTTATTTAAAAACAACAACTCAATCTAATTTGTAACTCAAAGACCAACCAATTAAAATAAATACCGGGTTTAAGGTGGTGCGTCGTCAATAACTTGGAAATTAAAAACCAAAAAACAAAAACAAACACCAAACCAAATGTAATAAAAAGCACTAAATATTATAATTTCGTACTCGAAGTATTCTTTACAATTATTAATAACTTTAATATCGACTACTACTAACCTTATTAAATACAATTAACTTAACATTAACCCCTTCTGATGACAAATACAAAACAACAACCGAAATGTCACTTTGGCATAATCAGATTTACGATGGTAAATGTCTGCGCTTCATTGATTGGTTAATGGAAGCACGACCCTCGTTTTCACCACCCCGTCGAGATTTACGTCCGGCGGATAGTGACCCTGGCGCCTCACAGTATTACAGCCAACGTTTGGATACTTTAAATACGAAATACGATCGACTATTGGAGCAATTATCACAACGTCTGAAGACGGCTATAGAAGTGAACGGTAGCGATGGTTTGGTAAGTTTCAAAACAACAAATTTTCTATAGAATTATTTTTTAAGATCTCTATGTGCAACACAATGTTTGTAAATGTTTAAAATATTTTTTGAGAACCTTGAATGGCATATGAGTTGGGATTTGAAAGATCTTAAAAGGATAGGGAGAGAAAAGTCTGTTCTGTTAAACATCAATGTTGTATATTGCACAATGATTTTCAACGGGAGATTACAATAGGCTTTAAAAAAACTCGCAAGATCTATTCGTATTTCTTGAAACACTAAATTTCTTTCCACATTCACAGCAACAAATAATAATTCAGCATTCAATAGTTCTTGAGATCAAAAATAGTTTAAAAAGTCGATAGAAATAAGTTAATTGATTCACCAGAAAAGTTCAATATTCGTAGAATTTTATGACATCCTTCAAAGTTATCTAAATAACTTCTATTTTAATGAATACTTCTCGCGTCGACAGTTACTGACAGCTGTCATCAAAAACTAGACCTCTGAGTGCACAACAACAAATTTAACAAATTTATAAGTTTAAGCAATAACTCTGATACTCTGATAACATGCCCCTTGTAATTCCGCTCATAATGTCAAATCCTACTTCCACACTTCAAAGTTTTTATATAAATATGTGTTTTATGAGTTTGTTGCATCATTCGTTTCAAGATCTTTTCTATTATTGTTTATAGATTTTGTTTTACAAGAGTTCTGAGAAATGGATGTTTATAAATATAGAAGTTAAAAAAAAAATGATTAACACCCTACTAGGGATTTCTTTGTATCTGTTATCTGTTGCATTCTATTTAGAGGGACACAAACCGACTTTGTATGTATTATCGAATGCGAATCCCACAATAGCTATCACGGTTAAATGACTACACAAATGTATTCCTTATATAAACCAATTTAATATCGGTCAATCCAGTAAATCGTTGATTTGCTAAAAAAATCTTAATTATTATATCCATGTGAAATTATTTTTCTTTGAGCTGATTATGCAAAGTATCAAATTAGAATATTAGAGTCGTAAAACGTTTCAAATTTAATCTCAATCAGATTTAAGAAACGAATTTAAGTTATGTATGCGCCAGTAACTGATATCGCTGATAACTGGTTATCAATTTAAATCTCATTGAGTTGACGTCGAAAAAGAGCATAAAAAAACAATTTAAATGTTTAAATATGATAATGACGACATTTTGCATATTCCGTTGTGTTTCCAAACAAGTTATTTATTAATTAATTAACAGCTACATTGCATATCTAGAGAATTATCAATAGACCGCCTTTCACAAAACAAAACACTATATAGAAGTTTAGCAACAGACGACGACGCACCTGCACTAAATGGAATAAAAATAAATTATGACTGCATCAAATGGATGCAGAAGTCAGATCAATCAGGTTAATTATTCTAACGAGGCAATAAATCAACAATGTGCGAAATGTTTTATACCAAAATTGATTTGCTGTCCAAAAATAAAATAGAGTCCGCCCGATTAGAAGTCGTCACCAACGCCGTCGCTCTCACTACGTGCTTACAATGATAACGATGAAGGAAGGAGAATTAGACGATGCTGACTTCATCGTACCTCAGTTGTTTATTCACTAAAAAATATGTAGAACTTGAAATTGGACTCCACTCAGGGGTATTCGTATCGTTTGTTGTTTGTTTCTTTGGAGAATATTAATTATTTGTTGTTGAACTTCAAATTATTCATGTTGACAATGAATATGACGGATAATTAACAACTCGTTTATTGGCGAAGTTAAACCAAAGCAATTACTTGAGAATATCTAATAACATTTCATTTGTTCCCTCTATCTTAATGGTGTGATCATTGTACGAGAGTCACAATGAAAGTCAGCGAGGAAGGTTAGCGCTAAAATGGTCGTACTGAATATGATGTCATGTTTTCCTCTATGGTTTTGCTGTAATTACTATTGTAATGAACTTGTTACATGCTCCATGAAAACACCGTCCTCGATAATAATAAGAAATCATGTAATTGAAGGCTAGTGGTTGAGATAAACATTTGTGCAGTAACCACAATTAAGGTTTTATAATTCTATTAAAGCCAGTTTAGAACTCCAGGGGTGAATGAAACTGGTAATTGATATAAATTATCAACTAAATTTGTAATCCGTATTATTAAACTAAACATATAAATGCCTTACGAAATATTTACCAGTCATAAACTCTACGTAGTGCTCATGTTTTCTATCAGAAATTTATAATATCCTTCATCCTTCAGTTCGAACATGTACTAGGCCCTATCCATTTTTGTGAAGCTAAATAGAATTTCTCTCATCATCCGTTATTTTTACTACATCCCTCTCAGGACCTTTGGTATATAAATTGCTTAGGTATTACGTAATAATAGTGGTGACCATGGATTACACAGTACATCATTTTTCAGCTCATTCTGAGAACTGCACGTGAAATTAGCTCCAAAAAGAAGAAGTTCTGCATCATTCGTTCAAGTTACATGCTATAATAATTTAATATCGATTCTAAAAGGACATCTCTTATACGAAGCGAATAAATTGCATAAATTATAGTTACGATTTTCAAACGCTTTAATCTTCCTCGTTTTTTCTCCATTTTTTGTACCCAAATTTAAAGAAAGATCCCCACAAAAGATTTTCTAATGTGGGAGATCCATGATTTAATTCCTATCTTAGTCAACTACAGTTTCTTTCAACGGCGGTCCCCTTGATGTTGTCGACAGCATCTTCGCAGTATAATGTCCAGTCAATCGGCATGTCAAATGCTTCTCAAAAAGCTGACGTTCGCATCCGTCTATAAAGGGAGGTTCATACTCAGTAGGGAAAAATACTAGTTAAGAACTAGAAAAGTACTAGTTGTCCATAGGACAGTGAACAAGTTCGCCCTCCATACAAGCATCTGTCTTATATAACACGTAGTTGTCCTAGGTTTTGGGGGAATTTTCCGTTTTGTACTAGAATAGAACCAGTTCAGAAATTCTAGTCACGCGGTAGTTGATTGTCTCCTTTGAATTAGTTTGGATCCATTTCAAAAGAGATTGATTCAATGAACTGGTTCAAAATTAACGCACTTTATCTAGTTATATTCTAGAAAATTTGAGACAGTTATATAGCAAAGTAGTTATTTTCGGCAAAATTTAAGAATATAACCTCAAATTATTTCAAGATTTTTTCATCAACTAGTAACGTTAAACTTGTTCGATAGTTTGGAACTAGTTCAGTTTGGAAGTAGTTCCCAATTTCATATTTTTGAACTAATTTCACGATTCCCTACTGGGATACTTACGCGAAATGCTATACAAACTCTCATTCATGGAGTGCAATGGGAATTTAAGTAAGTTTGGATTACATCTCCGGTCGTAATTTGGAACATTGTCACCCTTTATTTCAATGTCGATCATGTAAATTTAATTTTTAATTATCTCCGCAAACCCAAATCGGTCTGACAGCAGTGTATAAATTATGTAAAAAATTACACAAAACTTTAACCGCCTGTCTCCAAACATTATTCGAATTCATTGATACCAATAACCGCTTACAGCATTAAGAGGGTAAATCCAAACAAATTGAAATATTTGTTAAGTACAAACTTGAGTACACAACGATATAAACATCAACAAATACTTCAAAGCTCGATACTCTTGTTGTTATAATATATTACTATTATTGTTGTTGTTTGCGCTGTTACTGTTCCGTCAACATTATCTTATTTATGGGAGTAGTCAAAAAAGAGATAAAATTTCGCACCTTTTGCCAACTTTATAGGTGATTTATCATTTGCGCCACTCTAGTAGGTGACATCTCTCGCTCTCTCTCTCTCTGCTGCTCTCTTTCTAACTTACTCAATATCTCAAACACGATGACAGCATTTAAATGATCACCCACTCTTATGTTGTTGTGATGTCATCAATTTACGAGTATAATCCACTACAAAAACACACAAAGACAAAAACCACTGACTCGATCTTATGATACGACAAGTAAGAAACTGCTAGTAGCAGTTCACCAAATGAAAATGAAAGTTTTTTTTGGCATTTACATATTTTTTTATTGTTGTCGTTATTTATTTCAAGGTTAATTTAATAATTTTAAATAAAATTTGATGTCATTATTAAATAAAATACAATGCATCATTTTTAATAGGGGGAGTGGAGAGAAGCATTTAAAGGAGAGTCTACGTTTATTAGTAGGCAGATATTAATGTAAATTCCCTTGAATATGTTTTACAAAGAAGAAGTTGTAATTTTTACTT
This sequence comes from Muscina levida, assembly GCA_964034835.1. Classification (NCBI taxonomy): domain Eukaryota; kingdom Metazoa; phylum Arthropoda; class Insecta; order Diptera; family Muscidae; genus Muscina; species Muscina levida. Next base: position 75,907,471 of record OZ035884.1, read on the forward strand.
TTAAATAAATTTGCTCTTTTTGGGTGAACCAGAAATCATCAGCCACCCACATTGAAACGTTGAAACTGCTTCTAATACTCTACAGTTCCAAAACTTAATTGTTGTGGCGCCAAATTAAATACTGCCAACATTTAAGAAATTTTCAACAAACAATCCGTTTTTGTGAATGCGGAAATTAACCACACACATTCAAGTGACATATTACCAAATATAGCTAAAAACTATTCATATTAGCCTTTCTTTAGGTGAAATCTAATACTACTTTGGAGCTATTTGATCTGATAACCGCAAAACCAAATATACTATTTTCTTTTACTAGTATATTTTAAATTTCTGCCCACAAACACGTGACAGTAGTTTACATCTCAAATGTGGAGAATATAATTTCCTCTTTGTAAGCTTCGTTACAATCTAGTTTCAACAATATTTCAGCTGAGTTTGAGTGACAATTTGGTTAATAGTTTGATTACTTAGTTACTTACAAATGAAATGAATTAAGTTATATGAATATGATAAGTATTTTGACAGTAATTGCGGGGTTCTTTGTCATTTACTTACCTATTTGATGAATATGGTAACTGTATACATAGCAAACTACACGGGTAGGGAAACCTATTTACATAAAGTAAGGAGTCTTTCTAATTCAGTAAGAAGACTTCACGTTGGATTTTCAGTATTGGACCTCTTTTTCGAGTGTCAACTTTTTTTGTTTTCCTCTTTTAACATTGCTTAATTCTACATTTTTCTTTCATTGCCAACTCTCTCGATGTTGTCGGCGGCAACTTAGCAGTATAGTGTCGAGTTAATCGGCATGTCTAGTAAAAGCTTCTCAAACAGTGACGTTCACATTTGTCGATAAACAAGAAGGTGCCTCATTCATGGGGTGTATAGGGAAATTACTGTTTTTTTAAATAATCTCATTGCCTTTTTAAATTTATCTTAAATCTCCTCACGAAAATCACATATAATGCCTCATGTCCAAAATTAAGCAATCCTCTAGGCTTATTTGCTTAGCTTGGAATTTTATTTAAAAAATCACCTAAAATGGGTTACCACCGTTACTTTGGAAACACTCGAAAACAATTTTTACAAAACATTAAACTCAAGTATTACAGAATGATGGATCTTTCCTTGTGCCATAGTAAATTCTAAATAGAGCAAATGACGACCATAAGCTTCAAAATAAATTTTATATAATTATAACGTTAACAGTTAGATAAATTAGTTGCCACAATTATACATACTTTTACATCGAGTGTCTTAAAACAAGCGTACACTTTCACTGTTATCTCACAACTCACTTTAACATTGTTGCTCGTAACTTGAAAAGTGAATAGTAAAGAGTGAAAGAAAACAAACAGAACAGCACAGTTACAATAACTCAGTCGCAAAGTATCTTGTCACAGATGAGTTGAAATTTCCTACAAATTCGTCCTCGTGTATTTTTGGTTAAGGTTGGTTGGTTGATCAGTAGACGGGTCGTTAAAAACTTTTTTTCGAATTTGAGACGGGCTTAAAAGCTGTGTACACATGTCCAAAATAAATGTGTAAAGTTTGATTGCTGTTCGACGATGTCTTGCCAGAGCGCATTGTCGATGAAAATTTAAAATTTTAGGTAAAAATATGAAATATTTGAAATCATATCACAGCACAACATTTTTCAGCTCATTGATTTGGGACTCAATTCTGAGAACTGCACGTGAAAGTAGCCACAAAAATAAGAAGTTCTGCATCATTCGTTTTGTCAAGTTACAGGCCATAATATTTTAATATCGATTTGAAGTTTGTAAGTATCGTATAGGGGAATTTGTCACAATTTAGGCTCTCTTGTTTGACATAACTCGAGAACCACTAGTCCGATTTAGCTGAAACAAATTTAAAAAAAATAGGAATTACAATTCCTTTAATCTGTTCATATAACGTTTTCCCTACATTTTTGCAGCAGTTACAATAAAACTGTTGTATTCGGTGGCGTATGATTTACGTGGAATATGATAATCATACGCCACCATATAACAATATAACAAAAGAGCCTAAAACGTAACAAATTCCCCTATACGATACTTTCTAACTTTAGATCGATGTTAAATTATTATGGCATGTAACTTAACAAAATGTGTTGTACTGTGTGAAGAAGGGAATACTAAAATCCTTTTGTCCTTGATACGAAAACAATAATTTTTTAACAGAAATGTACCCAACATGTCGCAGATAATACTTGTTGGTTCCCAGATAAGTTTAAAACTCACCTGGGTGTCCAATTGTTATTTTCTACTGATTTTGCCCTTAAGAACTACTCAGATTAAAAATGCGCTTTAGTTTGTTTCCGCAATTAAGGAAGCGGACAACCTTTTCAGTGGAGGAGTGCAAGACCGCTTTATAGAAAAACATTTTAAATTGTGTAATTTTTATTGTTTTCTTATTATTTTACCCAATACTTCGATACAGCCAATCGTCTTCAGGAATTTAAAAATCGGGTCAGTAGGGAATTTATACCAATGCAACCGGCAATCTATGAAACATCAACGTTTCAGTAAATTAAATATGATATTCATAACTTGGTAATTAATTAGTTATTCAGTGAGCCTAATAAAATCATCAAAACATATTCTTTTATTTTTTATTAATCAGTGACAAAGAGCTACCGCGTAGAAAATAGAATTTTTATCGTTTATCTTAAAGTGCTGTGACCGGCCGTAGCATGATGATTAAAACACACGATTGGTGTGAGTCTAAAAATAAAGGCTTGTTAACTCACATATCTCATCTCAAGCGGAATGGTAACAGATGAATATTCACTATTAAGCAAGTACAATTGCTGTAGCACAGTGTAATAATTATATTTATCCATTACACTCCCATTAACAGCCGCCATCAATATCTAATTAACACACAATTGCTAATAGTGATTAGTCGATGAAATCGAAATTTCCCCCACCTTCATTGAATTAAAGAACACGTACAAAACTTAAATCAGGTTATGATGCCATATATTTTGTGTTACCAAAAAATAAATATAAAATTAACTTAATAACAATTCTTAAAAGGCACGCAGACGCTAGAAATAACTGTCTAAATGTAAAGTCTTCCGACTCGTTGTTGTTGTTGTTGCTAGTGTAACGACGACTAGTTTTTACACCGAAGAAACGTTTCTACGAAATGACATCATTACATATAATTTTTACAAGTTATTTCCGACCAAAATCTAAACAACAACAGCAACAACAACACGAGTATGAGAAATAAGCCGAAATTAAAAACAACTTAGAAGGGGTTTAGGTCTAGTGTCCCCGTGTGTGTGTGTGTGTGTGTGCGGTTTTGCTTTCTGATAACTTTTCTAATTGTTTATACCGGGTTAATAAAAAATACATACCAACAAAAATCACATAAACAACATTTCTTGCTTCTGATTTATTCGTTTATACCCATTTGTTGTTTCTTCTTAAAAGTTGGTTTTTAATAGCCCAAATAGTAAAACAGCTGTAGAGGTTTGTGGTGTTTGTTAACCAACACCACCACCACTACTACCACAACAATACCAACAATTATGAATGACATGGCCAATAAGTGAGAGCTGCCGGTGAGATACGTCGTTTGTTTGTGCCATTCAGAAATCGTGACAGTAGAGAACAACTGACGACGCATCACCAGTCGTATGCTCTGTTATTAACAGGCCTCTGTTAGTTAGTTAGTAAGTCGTGCGTGTATTGGGGTTTGTATCCTCTGTTATTCTCATTCTTTTCGCTGTAGTTGGCGCAGCAAAACAAAAGCTCTGTTAGCTCTTGTTCAGTGCGCTCGGTCGTTGTTGTGAAAACCACAGCAGACCCCAAAATTTGCCGATTTTTCAATCAGTCTAAATAGCGACGTGGTTGTGTAACGACGTTTTTTTGTTGTTTAGCATTAGTGTTTGCTACGTGTACATTTGTTGTTTAGTTGAGCGTTCCCTCGTGTTCTCTTCCACCGAAGAGAGAGAGCGAGAAATGAATGAATAAATAATACAAAAAAAAATATATTTTAAATGATATCACAAAGAATCTAATCGAAATAGTTTCAACAATTCATTTCGTTTATTTATTTCGTTGTCACTTTTATTGGGCCACAAAGAGCAAAGCGACAAAACAAAAAAAAATCGGCTCCAACGTTAAATGACTACAAGAAAAAGCCCTTGAAGAGCCGGGTATGCAATAAAGTGTAAAATCTTAAAAGAAAAAAAGTCTTAAAACATTTCGCTCGAATAAAAGTGTACGTGATGATGTGTTAATTGCAAACGAATCGAATTTGAAAAGAAGCGTAAAAATATATTTAATTGATCGATTTGTATTTTTTTTAGTTCGGACAAAGGAGAAATGTTTGTGTTTATGTGTTAGTGTCAGTGAGAGTGTGTGGTCCTTAAAGAAATCCTGCGTTACGTATACGCCATGTGGTGCTATTAATGTCGCTATGATGTCATTAGTTAAACAAAATATATGTGTGGCCCCTTTGAATATTCCACTCTCGTTCTCGTTAAATATTCAGCTTAATAGAATAAAATATATAACAAATTCCCAAAAAGCGACCAATCCAAAACAAACTAAACAAAAACCAACGACGAAATGAATAACAATCGACTCGAAAAAACCCACACCAAAAACCTTTTGGTGTTGGGGCGACCACGAAGAAACCTGAACAACAAAACACTTTACACTTCAGCTTTAGAATTTCGACAACTACAGTGTGTGTTGGTGTGTGAGCGTCTCAAAACTCAAATACCTTTGATATGATGTGGTTAATTTGTTATTTTTGGATAGAGAGATATTTGAAACAAAGTGGCTGGCGTTGACATTGAATTAAATTTTTGTTGAGTTGTTGACATGAGGTTTTTTTAGCTTCCGAAAATACATGAACATGTTAATCTACCATTGGTGGTATTTATTAGGGGAATATTTGATGGTTTTACCATAAAATATAAACTTGAACTATATACGTAGTTAAACGAAAAGAACATTTTATGACCAAATTTATATTTAAATTATAGATTTGCATAACATCTGTTTATTATGGATTACTCATAAAAGTTTGCAGACAAAAAAAACACAGTAGACATGTGAGTGTTTTGCAGAGCTAATGTGCAGGAACTTCTAACAGCTATCCTTTTTGCAGCCTCAATGTTAGAAGCTAACATTGACAACAGATGAAAAAATGTTATTAACATCTTCAATTCCCACCCATAATCCTGTTGTAATAGCAATTCCCATTTCAAATAAAATTTTAATCGATAAACCTTGAAAAGAGCATTTGATTTAAGAGCAGATAATCATTTTTAAGTAGAACCATATTGCACAGTTCAAGGGAGTGCCAGCGAGGAGATAGGTTACGGTTACTCTCTGACAAAACGGAAATGCACAGAGAACACTTATACGCCACGTTGAACATTTTTTGTGTGAGACGAATATACAGCGGGTGGCAAAAAAAAGAAGAAAATTGCTGAATAATATAAGAAAATACAAAGATAAAACAAATGTGACAAAGATGCTTAATGAAAGAGTAAAACTAGTGGCCTATGTTTTGAAGGACCCATCAGTTGGCTAGCTGCAACTTTAGATTCTGCCTACTGTAAAAATATGTTCCGAATATTGTATTTTTTCACAATTGTATTAACAGCAGAGGAACATCTTATTATCACTGGTTAGGTATTTTAACCACTAATTATTTTCAGAGTAATTGTTTTGAGATTTCAAAAGTTATATTTTCAAAATTTGTAAGTTTCCACGGGACCGGCCGTGTCAAAGTGGTTAGAACACCCGACTAATCGGCATGGCATGTAACTTGACAAAACAAATGAGGCAGAACTTCTTCTTTTTGGGGTTCTCAGTTCTCAGAATTGAGTCCCAAAATCATTTGTTGTACTGTGTTATAGTTTGACTTAACTAAAGGTATATACTCGATCCTTTAGTTTGTCGAGATCACATACTTTTATTCGGTTTCATACGAATTCCAAAAAAAAAACGAATGCCGGATTTTGTCTTTATCATAAACCATAGCTCAAAAACGTTCCAATTTTTATTTTGCCAATATCACCGTTAAAAGCTCGTAAGTGGTTAGGAGCACTTAACTTAAAGCTTAATTTCCTTTATACCCCATAAAAGACGGGGGTGTTCGACGAATGCGAACGTCACTGTTTGAGAAGCTCATGCCGATTGACTCGATACTGATACTGCGAAGTTGCTGTCGACAACATTCGAGGGGAGCCGACAATGAAAGAAAATTGTTCTCTTATTTTAAGATGACTGGAGGCAGGAGTTGAACCTGAGACCTCCGGCATGGTAGTATCTCTAATAGAATCTCTCTAGCATATTTTTTGCATTTTGGACATTCATCGCCAGGCATAATTCCTTTAACAAGTTTACTTAAAACCCATTTCAAAAAAACTAATGACAAGTTTCAATTTGATATTTCCGAATTATACAACTTTATTGTTAGCCTTACAAAAAAATACTTAACAGAATCGCTGTTACATGTTTAAAGCAATTACGCAATTACAATTCTGTAAAGCTTAATTGAAGATGGTGGTACTAGAGGAGAATGTCAGACGCAGTTAATTTACAAACGCTACGTTGTTGTTTGTTTATATTATCTTAGAAAGAAAAAACAAACAAGTCATCGATTACACTAACTATTAGATATATAGTGATTGAATTCGCTAATAACGGGTTAAGTGTAACCGGTTTATGCGGCCGATTTATCTATTAGGTCAAAATATTCGTATGATAAATAGCAACCTAGAAAAATACAAATACCCAGTAGGAAGTATCGTCATACACGACTTTGTCGTCAACGCTTTCCTCAAGAACTTGTTGAACTTGTCGTCAAAACACTCGGTTGAAAATAAGTTGACCGACAAAATACTAATGTTGTCGTGCATCAAACAAAAAAATTCAATGTAACGGGACAATAACGACATAAAATTTAAGAGAGGAAAAAAGAAGTAAAAAACAGTTCAGATTGTTGAAAACAGCAGTTCAATAAAAAATACTCTTATTTGTTATTTTAAGTTATTAAGCACAGGTAAAGACAATTTGACCGACATTGTCAGTCATTAGGTCGTGCATGATTTTGTGGGCGGCGTCGCTTATTTAGGCATCAACGACAATTTGACGGACATTGTCGGTCATCAGGTCGTGCATGACAAAGCGGACACTTGTATGAAAATTTCGTTAACGATTTGCATTGACGGTCCCCTACGTGTCATCAACGATTTACTATGGTCATGCACCTATCCTCGAGGATGTCTTGGGTATGTTTTTAAGAATATACTCGTAGTGATAGTTTTGCGGCCTTCATACAACAACTATCACTGTAATAACATTCTCAAAACATATTTATATTGTACAAAAAAAAATTTAAAAAGCGAAATGTGGATTTATCTCAAAAATGCCTACAAATCATACACATTGTGTTTAAAGAAAGTTTTAGGATTCGAAAATTTATTTAAATTTGTTTGGGTACCATTCAGCAGTAGGTTTGAAAACATCCCAACAACTATAGAAGATGCTCGATGCAGTATTACTTCTTGCGTGACTTTTTAAACATTCTTTTTTATAAACATAAATTGTTAAACCAAGTCTAATTTGCCATATGACATAAAAATCCTAAATAAATGTCTATAAACATGCAAACCGAAAATTAATTCACATTGCAGTTTTATATTGCACAATGCGATAATGGATTTGTGGCATGTAGCTTGCGACCAAAGCTACATTATTTAATATTATTTTATTTGTCAGCGACTATAAATCCTTCTATTCCTCAGGCCGTTGAAACAAATTCTAACAACAGCTGATTCAGTGTTTTCTTTTAATGACAATTCGTGTATGCTCTTTTGCTCTTTCTTTCATTTTACTTTTACCATTTTATGGGGGCGACCTCAAAATCTACTCTCACTACCGACAATTTTTTCTTTATTTTAATATTTTTTTCTTTTGTTTACTTTTTATATTAATTTAAATTTCAAACACGCAGCCATCGTAACAGACAGAAAGAAAATTGTTAACATTGCGTATCAAAGGGAGCGTGACAGAATTTTTGTGTAGTGTCTCTCTGCATTATGCGTGTGCCATTTTTAATTAGGCGCCCTTAATTTGAAATGGGGAATCCACATATGTAAATATAATTACAAAATTGTGAGAAATTAAGGAAACTAAAACATGTGCCAACCTAATATCAGAGATACGATAATAAAGATAGTACAATGCCATCTAACATCAACAAGATACAATTAATGTTCGTGTTGGTGGGTCTGGTGGCAGCCACTCACTCACTCAGCCAAGCATGTGAATGAACATTCATTCTTTCACGACTGCTCAATGTCTGCTGCTTACTGCCCAAGAGGCTATTGGGCATTTGTGTTAAATTTTTTTTTTAATTTTTCTGTTTTGGCAATTAGTCACTTTTCCTTTCCAATTCGTTGGTGTATCATCATCTTCGGCGTATACGCTATTATTTCATCTTCACATCTTTTAGCCGCATCTTTGTGATTGGCCTTTGAGAGATTTTATTTAGCTTTTTGTTGCTGTTTAACAACTGCGCTGGGAAGAAACTAACTAAATGCTTAAAAATCAAGCAAATTGGACAAAATGCCGAAAAGCGGAAGAAAAGAATGTCTTGCCTCCTCACTCGGTTATTTTTGTTATATTTTATTTCAATGAATGTTTTCCTCGGCATTTGTAGCTAGGAAACTTGTTTTGAAATCTCTAACAACATTATTATTATCTTCATCATCATCAGCATTATCATCAACAACAACTTTAATGTCTGCGCGGTGATGACATCATTTGCTTTTATTTTATTTTTATTTTTCTTGTTCAAATAGTTTTTTTGTTTTTTTTTTTCGTTTTTGTTGCCGCCGCGCTTCTGTTGTACTGGTCAGTGAGTGTTCGTTCTTGTTATTGTTGCTGCTGCTATTATTATTATTATTTATTTGTTATATATTTTTGTTTTTGTTATTATACGTGTTGCTATTAAGTTGTGTGTACGATTTATTGTGCCGTTGTTGTTGTTGTGGTTGTCTCTGGGCTAAAATTTTTAAAAGCGAAGCAGAAAACTGGGGTTCAAAAGTTTTATTATTTTGGATACCATTTGCAAAATAATATCACTTCAAACGGGAGGATTTTGAATTAATAATAATAGGAGACCGGGACTGGCCGTGGCATAGTGGTTAGAACACGCGACTACCATGCGGGAGATCACAGGTTCAACTCCTGGCTCCAGCCATCTTACAAAAAAGAAAAATTTTCTTTCATTGTCGGTTCCCCTCGAATGTTGTTGACAGCAACTTCGCAGTATAAGTGTCGAGTCAATCGGCATGTCTAGTAAGAGCTTCTCAAACAGTGACGTTCGAATTCGTCGATAAACAAGTAGGTGCCGTTAGTTGTGAATCTAAAAATAGAAAGCGTGTTCATTCACAACAACGCGAAAAGCTATCCCATACCTCATTCATGGGATGTTAAGGGAAATTAAGTAAGTAAGTAATAATAGGAGACACATAAAAATAATATGTCAAATAATATGTTAAATGGATCTTTAGATCGCCATGAAATTTTGGTGTGTTGTTACTCATATAATTTATAGAGTTATACATTAAAAGTAAAAGATCTAAAGCAAAATGTCGGGGTAAAGTTATAACAACACACCAAAATAATCGAAACAAAAATAAAATTGGTTTGTTTTTGTTTTGAAAATAATACATTTTTATCAAATAATCGAAATAATCCTGAAAAAAGTAAAAAAAAAAATTAATTCTTCCTAATTTTTTTTTGAAAAAAAGGGTAGGAATAATTTGAATTTTTGGCATAAATTGTTAATAACACAGTACAACATTTTTCAACTCATTGATTTGGTACTCAATTCTAAAAGTAGTCCCAAAAAGTAGAAGTTTTGCATCATTCGTTTAGTCAAGTTACATTCTATAATAATTCAATACCGATTTGTAAGTTAGTAAGTATGCCATGTTTTAGGCTCTTTTGTTATATTGTTATACGGTGACGTATGATTATCATAAGTAATATTGCACGGTAAATGGAAGCGATGAAATATTTTTGTTCGCAAAACTAATTGAGACTCGCATAACACTGTGCGACCTTAAACGCTATGCTCAAAATTATTCATCCTAACATTTCGTGAGAAAATGTTGTAAACTGTTTCGCATAAATATTCTAATATAATATGAATGTAGGTATTCCCGTGTATCTAACTCATAACTTACCAACTATTAGTCAGTTCTATTATCTTCTACATTATCTTATTGATAAAACGTATAATTTGGGGCTTTTTTTGCCTTTTCCTCATTATCATTATTATTGAGGATTTATGATTTATGTCTGCTGCAATTAACAGCTTTTGTTGTTGTTGTTTCTTTTTTCTTTTGTGAGAATCCCAAGTGAATGACTTTAGTGTTTGTTGTAAACTTGAGAAATTTTCACAATAATGGAAAAGTTCAGCAGAGTGCAGTCAGCAAGTCGCGTCGGGGCCAACCCGAGCGTATGTAAAGTACCGTATATGTGTTCACACGTCTGGCTGCAGGAAGACTCTTGGAAAACGGAAAAATTATTGCGAAACAAAAGAATGCGTGTCCATTACAAATATTTGTCTGTCGGTGATGGTGAATGCCTTCAATTTATAATTGAGTTCTTCATATCAATTTTTCATTGCAAATAACCTCTGCCGTTGTTTCATCAAACGAGAAGCGAAATTGTGGCGTCCACCTCTTAGTCTGGCTGCCACTGCTATTGCCAGCATGAGAATACTTCAACGTACTGCTTGCTGGCCATGTTGTTGTTTTTGCAAAATAATTAACATTTGCCACAAATAAAAAATGTATTTTCAATTCAATTAAGGAATTGCTTTTGCAAAAAAAAACTGAAAAAAAAAAAACAAAAATACAAGAAGAATGAAATGTTATTTTAGTCCGTCATCAGCACATGTTAGAATTCAAAATTACCCGTAACAGCAGTGGAAGCAGCAACAGCAGCAGCGACAACTAAATCATTATCTCAAAAGTGCCGGTTTTTGTTGTTGCGGTTTTAATTGTTACTGGTTCGCGGCTCACTCGGCTATTGGCAGTTGTAGTTAATGGTGGCATTGCTGACTGGCTGGCTGGCGTCTTATCGAGACTATTTGTTGGGTTATTTTTTTCTGCTTTGTATAAATATAGAGAGAAGTAGGAATGAAGTCACTTCTCCGAATAATTACATTTGCCATACAAATGGAGTGTAGTGAATATACAAGTGCATTGATTGTTTTGTGTTTTTTTTTTCTATATAACGTAATGTAGTATATTTGCCCTTGCGCCCGTCCCTCTATTCGTACTGAAACAATATCACGTCATCTATTATTTAGCATTGACGAAATTAGAATTATATGCGAAATACAACTTAAAGGTTGAATTAAAAATTAATGTACTGACGGGTACATGACTACTGGCCATTGAAACCGGTCTTTATTAATCTGTCATATTTAATGTGCGATAAGAATTGTTTGAATCACGCAAAGTATGCGAAGATAATCCGCTTATTGGAAGTTAGGTATTTTTGTGAATTGTTCTATGGCAAACAAGGAAATATTTTCATCAATGACACATAGGATAGGGTATAAGAACTATTTGTATATAAAAGATATTTCATATATTCAACCAAATTTATTAAAAATATCTTGACAAAATATTGGAAGATTTTGTAAATGCGGTAATTCATATACATAGTATATCGTCGGATTAATATGCTCCAGTAAGTATCCTATTCGATAGTTACTAACTTTAAATCGATATTAAATTATTATGGCATGTAACTTGACAAAACGAATGATGCAGAACTTCTTGTTTTTGGAGCTACTTCCACGTGCAGTTCTTAGAATTGAGTCCCAATGTGTTCTACTGTGTTATTTTTGCAGTTTACCCGTGACAAACCAATGACCAATTTTTGTAAATAATGGAATGGAAAAAGAATAATAACAATAAAATACCTTTCTGATCGTTTAGCCAATGTATCAAATGATACACCAACACAAATTGATAACTAATCAATACGATCGATGTAGTCTCACGAACAACACTCTATGAACATTTCGTTGAAGTCTCCAATTGCTTGCAGAGCAATGTGTTCTGGAAGTGTTTTAAAAATGCCATCCAATTCGATTATTTTTTTTGTATATTTTACCCAGCTCCACCAACAATATGACCTTTCAGTATTGACTGACTTGCTAAGAACTACGTTTATTTTCATTAAACGTTACTAAAAGCAATGTCACCCAATTTATGAAAAGACACATATGTAATTATCGATCGCCGATAAAATTGCATTCCTATGAAACTGATAGCTACCATCACGATGCCTTATCAACCACAATCATTTGATCAAATTTTTATAACCAAAACAATGAACGATGAGAACAAAATTAAAAATAACAAACCTAATTTGTAAGATATGAGGGCTAGTAACTACTTATCACGTCAACTGTCACGATTCTGACTTTCAATAGTTGTTGTTGCCATTAAAGAAGAAGAAGAATTAGAGATCCGTAATTTTAATTTTTTAAAAGCAAAAGTAGATTTTAAATCTTACGTATATAATTACGTATATGAATTGAAATAAGGTGCAATGGTGCTTTTTTAATCATTACAACTATTTGTGGAATGCAATATATGTGAAGATATAATTTAAACTAAAAAGGAACTCTCTGCATTCTTCTTAACATAAAGTACCATGCATTCAATCATAAGAGGAATTTTAAATATGTTAACACGCACTAGAAGATGTTTAAGGACTTGATGACTTAAATTCACTTATATATATTATGTCCCGTTTTAAGGCTAGAAGTGTCTTTTTGTAGTGGTGCTTAAAAATGACTTCTAAGCTTGACGCTGGCGTGGAACAGTTCTTTCCAACTGGAGTCACTTCTACGAGTAGCAATTATTGGTAACTTGCCCATCTCTTTGAGGTCTACAATGGCAAGTGTCAAACTAACAAAGCCCACTAGCTCTCTTTACACTCAACAGTGGATATTTTGTAAAATACTTATTTGCTATAAACTCTTAATCAGTACAAGTAACTTTGATATTTATTATAAAGCGTTAAAATATCGCCACCGCCACCACACACACTCTCCTATTACGGCATAGAAGGACACATAAACATTTAATACATTTCTTTTTGTTAACTTATCAATGTTCTGTGATTTCGGAACATGTTTTATTATCGCCGTCTGTTTATTTGCCGTGTGCTTTACAGAAATGTCGACGGATAAAAACGCACATATGTACATACCCTTGAGAAATTTAAAATGACACTATTCGATACAGATGTAACTTTAATTGCTGCAAAATCTGAAAAGACGCTCAAATATTGTTAGACCAATAACTGAAAGTTCCTAGAAAAGCACAAAAGTTGCTAAAGTTGTCGACATCATCGATCTACTCGACATTTAGGCAAACGAGACGAGCAAACGATAATTCTGCTGCTCAAATGGCAGAGGAGAGTGAATACGATTTTGCTTTTGAATTTCAGGTAAAATATTTTAAACATTTCAAGTGGATCGATCATACAAACTTTGGCCAAACAACTAAATGCACTTTGCCACAGTTTGTGTGTGTATGCGTATGTGTTGCACATAGTACATGTTATTAGTTAGTTGCTTTAGATAATATATACATACCTTATGTTTGTTGTTACCTAATTTCGCTTTTCATTCCAATTGCAGCAATACGCTGAAAGTTTGCAAAAACCACTGAAAACCTTCCGCGTAGATTTCAGCGCCAACAACGTTCCGACTGGCGAAGGTTACGTTGCACGCGATAAAGATCTCTTTACCACAACCTACAGCACAACACAGTAAGTATAGTGAATTTTGTTGCCCCTTACCCCACTTAATACTCGTCCGTTCATATTGCTGCGTTGAGCAAGTTTATAGACACGGATAGATGGCTAGGTGGATAGGCATGACGAGTGTGATTTGACGTGAAACCATTTTGTTGCTTTTGCGCCATCTTTTTAGGTTTAGCACAACAAAAACCACAAAGAGTGTCTACGACGCTACCGATTATGTACACACCACAACCACCACAAATGGGACGGAGGCGACGACCGTCCCCACGACACAGTCGCAAATACAATTCAACGAAATCCACAGTCTGAAGCGGGTGCAGACTAAGAGCGAGAATGTCGGCACCGAATTCGGGACCGGCAACGCCAAACACCTGCTGGACATCACCGGCATACGGGATCCCCGAACGGGCCGCGTGCTGACCATTGGGGATGCCATTCAAATGCGCATACTCGATGTGCGCACCGGAGAGATGCTGGTCGGCGACAAGCGCATTTCTCTGGAAGAGGCTGTGAAGCAGGGCTTTATCGATGCCAAACTGGCACATCAGTTGCTGCAGCCGGGAGCTGGACGGGACGCTAGTGGACGAGAACTGTCGCTGCTGGAAGTGATACAACGAGAAATCAACGAAGCAGAGTCCGGCTATGAAACTGCCGAGAAACGTATTAAGGTAACTGTTGAAGATTCCCCCGACGCTGAAAATCCCAGAAATATTGCCGATGCCATTTCTGCTGGAAGTGTTGATACCAAGACTGGGCTATATCGAGTAAAATCGGGTAAAACGATAACTTTGGCAGAGGCGTATGAACGCGGCTACCTCATCCGACACGAATCGGTTACAATCAAATCGAATGCGCTATGCTTGAGTGACGCCATTGCCCATGGTCTAGTGGATACTGCTGGCTGGATCGCGGATCGTAACTCGGGTGATAAATTTAGACTTGACTCGGCCATAGCGAATCAGTTGATAGATCCTAACATTCGGGAAGTAGTTGACGCAAAGAACGACGCCAAGATAACGTTGAGTGAGGCGCTTAAATCGGGTATTCTTAATCCAAAGTCTGGTCGTTACTGGAACGAAGTGACCAAAGAGAAGTTGACATTTATCGAGGCGAAGAACCGACAACTCATTGTTAAACCGTACACACTTAAGGATATATGCGATCTGAACCTTTTAGACAAACAATCCAAGATCACAACTCCCATGAGACGAGAAAAGTTAAGTATAATGGAAGCCATAGAGTCGGGTGTCTTAGATGGCAACAACTTGAAATGTGTAACCAAACGTAAGGGAGAATTGGTAACACTGCAGGAAGCAATAGCTGATGGCATTGTTTTGCCAGCAGAGTCAAAGTATAGGGATTTCATGACGGGTGAAATTGTCTCCATACCCGAGGCTGTGGAGCGCGGACTGATTAGTAGTGTTTCTCAGAAATCTATATTTGATATCGATGGCTTCAAAGATATGCGTAGCAATGACTTTGTCAGTTTTAATGTAGCCTTATCGCGTGGTATTCTGCGCAGGAAGAGTACAGGATTTGCCTTAGAAACTAGTCGTGATTCACAAGTGCCCTTAGAAGTAGCCATGAACGAAGGCCTCGTCCGGCCAGAAGTTCACGAAATGTTTAACAAAGGCATTGGCGTCCACAATGCCAGCGGCAAAGAATTGAGTGTGTTTGACCTGTGTTATCATAATCTGATTGACCCTAAAACCGGCTATTTGTTAGACCCCAAAACCGGCGAAACTGTGCCCCTTGATTTAGCTATAGAGCATAAGTTTATAACCCCAGAGGGTGCGCTGTTACTGAGCAGCCTTTTGAACATAACACTGACTACAGAGACTGTGACAAGAACCATTAACCGCTATGTTACCATTCGATCGGGTTCGCAAGAGCCCCTAGAGAGCAACATTGTAGCCTTAACCTTCACCGAAGCTGTCCGTCAAGGTTACATCGATGAAGAGAGGCAACTGTTTAAGGATCCGAAAACCGGTAATATCTACTCGGTCCAACAAGCTCTAACCTATGGACTCCTGCAGCCCGATCTCAACGAATCAGTGCCTGAACCAACGAACCGCAAAAAGACTAAATCGACCATCACTATTGTCACCAAACAAATCGTGCCTGAGTCGGAACCAATTAAGTTGAACACACAGAATTACATAGAGAAATCCGTAGAAATTCCCATAGCAGAAGAAGTTATTAAATCGGGTAAAATCAATACGGAATTTATCAACAGTGAGAAGTCGCTCTATGTGGAGCAAAACGTGCAAGAGAGACAGATAATAGAACTGCCCCCTGGCGGCTGGCCCCTAAGGGAGGCTATCGAAATGCAGCTGTTTAATCCCGACACGGGTGTTTTCCACATTAAGGGTACCGAACGAGTCGTGACATTTGAAGAGTGCATCAGCAAATACATTATCAATAGTTTATCGGTCTCGGTCATAGATCCACGAACCGACGAAAAACTCTCTATTCGTAATGCTTTCGAAAGAAACATCATAGATTCATATGGCAGCTATAGCAATAAGAACGACGAAGTGGAAACAATGCGCTCGGCAATTCAGACAGGGAAAATAATTCTGGAACATGTCCCTATTACCAAAACATCGGCGAGAGAGCAATGCATATTGCGTATTAGTAAAATAAATAATTTACCCGAAATTGTGGAGATTTCTGCACCACTATCATCAGGCTCTTCGCCGAAATTCGTAGAGGTGCGAACAGTTGAAAGGGAGCTAACATCTCCAGAGCCATTACAAATTGCACCTGGGGCTATTTATGATCCCTCTACTGCGCTAGTTATTTTTACACACAACGGCCAAACCGAAAATATTTTCGACGCTGCTCGTCATGGCCTAATAGACGAGAATCTCATCAAGATTGTAGATCCACGAACTGGAGAAGTTGTTTCGATAAGCACAGCGTTGGAACGCAAAATTTACGATCCACAAAATGGCACAATTTTAACTGAGGACGGCTACACCGTAGACATTTTGACAGCAATACAGAAGGGCCTTATAGTGGTAGCCGGTGCACCTTTAGTGGCTGCCGAGGGAGCATTACGTACCATTCGTTTTGTAACGGACCCACGAACAGGAGAACAAATCCCCATAGAAGTAGCTTACGAACGCGGCATTGTCTCAAGAGATCAATTAACGAAAACGAAATCGTTCGAAAGTGACACCTGCGAAGACAAGGTGGTAGTGCTGCAAAAGATGCGAAAAATGATCTTGAAACCAAATGATGCCCTCAAAAAGGGTATCATTGATGAAGCAACGCGTGATATTCTTGAGGACACGCAAAACTTTGCCGGTGACAACGACGAAGTTATCAACATTTCAGACGCTTTGGAGCGTGGCCTTATTGACGGCAGCAAAGGTAAAGTTGTAGATGCCCAACATAATCGAGTTTTGAATATTGGCGAAGCCGTTGCACAGCGAATTATTGACCCAGAAGAAACTAACCACATCCTGATACCTCTAGCCCAATCTCTTTCAATGCCTAAGTTAATGGAACAGGGCCTGGTGGACACAAAAACGCAAACAATTGTCCATCCGGAAAGCGGTTACGGCCTCAACATAAAAGAAGCAATAGTCTGTGATGTTTTAGACCCATATTCCCGACTAAAACGCCCAATAAAATGTACCTTGGAAGAAGCTATCAACAAGAACATAGTAGATCCTGATGAGTCAACATTCAAGGTGGATGGTAAGACGCTAAATTTGGCACAAGCCTTAAGCGCTGACGTCTTTGACAGGGATTACGACAAAGCTAACCCGGTGGTGGCTATTGCACCCGTTGGTATGACTTTCCCCGTTGTGGTGGAAAGGGGGCTATTAAAACCTGAAAAGACAGCCGTTGTTCATCCTGAAACCGGCAATGAAATTCCGTTGAGAAAAGCCATAGAAGAAGGATTTATTATGTCCATTCCCTATCCACCACAATCAGATGCTTTGGAAGTTCATCATGCTTTGCAACAGGGCCTGATCAATGTTGTTGATCAAACATTCAAACATCCAAATGGCGGTGGTGGTACAGTTCCCATTCGCCAAGCATTAGAAAATGGCAAGTTAATAGTGAAATCCATGTCCGATTTTGTCGTCACTCAAAAACCCATAGCAAGAACTGAAATTACGGAAACTATCACTGCTGTGCACACCGTAACTACGAAAACAATCGAATTGGTACAGGGCTACGTTCTAGTTTCTAACAATGAAGTGAAAAATGTTCAAACCGGCGAAGTGTGCACGATCGAGGAGGCTAAAGCCATGGGCATATTGCGCGAAGAGGAAACTTCTAAGGAAACTCGCTCGGTTACTGGCAACAAAGACAACATTGATGACCTCGTACAGCAGTCGAAAGAATGTAAAGATGGCAAATCCACAATTGTGGTAGAAAGCGAAAATAATGTTCTTACGTCGAAGACTTTCGATGGCAAATCTCAGGAAATTGTACAGGTAGTAACGGTACAAGAAACAACAAAGCCTACAAATGAGATACAATCACCTCAAGACAGTAAACTGTCTTCAACGCTGAACAGCGTTAAGGAAGCTGCGAAAATGGGTGCCATCGGCATTGTTGCTGCTCCTGTATTGGCGGGAGGTGCTGTAGTTAGCGGTATCAAGCAATTGATGAAAACTGCAACAACTGCTTCAAAAATCACAGATGACACAACAAAAGAACAGGTAATGGTCTCCACACCCACCTCTACTACAGTGGTGACTGTTGAAAACTTGCCAATGGTTCAAGAATATCAAAATGCTCCCAAAGTCGAGAGTGTTGCTCATCCTGAGTCAATATCTTCAACCACTACTACTGTTACTACTACCACCACGACAACAGTAACAAAAACAGATGATCACCTAACCCAGCAGGAAAAGAAGGAACCACGTGACATCAGTGATCCTTTCCTCACCACAGAAGAAGTGAAAACACAGGCACCACAAAGTGCAGATCTGGTTGATCACCTTGTGCAAGATACAGAAAAGTTTATAAACACAACCACTGCCAATTTCATAACTCAGGAGAAAAACGCACAACAGTCCGAGACTGAACATATGATTTCCTCTGTTACTCCCAATATACCACAAGATGATGTAACTGTGACTCCATCGGAAAGCCCAGAGAAGGAAATGTCACCTACAAAGGAAAGCAAACCCGCTCCAGAATCACCTCAGAAAACTACTGCTGATATGACAATTACCCGTCCTGCTGAGCCGATTGCAACAGATTCTTCTAAATTAGTTATAACAACGGAATCTTCTGTTGAAAGTACTTATCCTATTAATGACATTGTAGTGGTTACTGAAGATCAACCAAAGACCACAGTTTCTACAGAGAAACCTTATGAAGAACATGTCAAGACTACTACTAGTACCACAACGATCACCAGTACAAAAGAAAAACTGGTTGAAAAGACTGATGTTCCAGAAGCAACAAATAAAGAAAAGCCACAGGAAGTGGTTCCACAACCACAAGTTATCACAGAGAAATTTCCAGGAACACAAGATCCTCTAAATAAAACACATACACAAGAAGACACAAATGCTTTAAAGGGTGTTGTAGATGCGCGGGAGATTTCTCAAGCCAAACAGCCCGAAAAACATAGTGTTGTAACAGATTTCCTTAGACATGAAATTGGTGATATCACCAAACCCAACCAGGCAATATTATCCGATATTGAAAAGTCATCCAAATCCGAGGATGATACCTCCAAGCCAGACAATGAACTTGTCCAGTCTACAACAGAACTTGTGGAGCAAAGTACAGTGACGACAACTATGCCAAAAGAAAATACGCCTGATATTGACGTAAAACAACAACAACAGTTGCCCTCAGAAAAATCTAGCGAGGTAACAGAGCCAGAAACTGCTCAAAAGCAGCCTAAAGGTGACAAGTCTCAAACAAATATCCCCGATGTCACAGCCGCAATTACCGATCCCAATACAAACGTTGTTAGTGCAACAACACCAGGCGAGGTAAGTGATTTATTACAAACTCAACCTGCTGAGGTGTTGGACTCGAATGATAAGCACCGCAATGTGATCGATTTTATTGAGGGCGAAAAAGGAGGCATCGTACCCAGTGCAACGAATGCTGGTAACATAATGCAGAACGTAAAGGATGCTGCTAAATTGGGAGCAATGGCAATAGTTGGTGCTCCAGTTTTGGCCGGTAAAGCGCTCGTAGATGCCCTTAAGAAAGAAGGAAAGTCCACAACTTCTGAATCTTCGCTTACTACTACAACAACGGTGACCACAGTAACAACTACCACAAAGTCTCCTCTCGAAGGCCTAACTTTAATGAAGGACGGTACTGCTACAGCATCCGAAAATACTTCACAACGTCTGCAGCCCCCACATACCTTGGCGTTAGGTGATGCCATTTCACAAAATCTCATTTCACCCGACGAATGTAAGGTACTCGTAGATGGCGAAGAACAAGGACAAAGTGTTACAGAGCTCTTAAGGGATGAACAACTTAGTCCATTGGACGAAGTTCAGGTTTTAGATGACAAATTAGTTGTTTTGCAGCCCATGACCTACCTTGTGGACGCTAACGATGACTTGACCCCAGAAAACCTAAGCGAATTGAATATTTACGACGTCGACAATCAATATTTCGTAGATCCCTCAACGGGCTTGAAAATTTCATTCCAGACATTAGTTTTTGACATGAACGTATTTAATCCGGAAACAATTCTTGTAAAGAATTTCAGTACAGGGGAATATGAGACTTTAACGGATGCCCTGGAACGTCCATTGCTCGATAGACACACTGGCCATATGGTCGACCCTAAAACAGGCAAAAAGATACCATTCTTTGAATGTGTATCTCGCAATTGGATTATACGTGCCAATCCTGAAAAAGAAAAACCGGCAGCTATTGAAAGTGTCATTGACCCAGCAACTGGCAAGGTAATATTGGACGATGGTCGAGTTTGTTCCATAGTTGATGCGATCAACAGTGGACTACTGGATATTCAATCGATATCGGTACGAGATCCCGTGAGTGGTGAGGTCATTCCACTGCGTATGGCAATTGAGTTGGGAGTTGTAGACATGCAGGCTGGAACCGTCATTGACATTCAAACTCTGAAAGAAATTCCTATGGAAGATGCTTTCAAACTTGGTTTTCTTGTGCCAGGTGCCCGCAAGCCCATTTCCTTGGAGGCAGCTGTGCGCAAAGGTCTTTACGACCCAGAGACTGGTAAACTCTACGATTCCGAATCTGATAACCAGGTTGATGTTCAAAAATCTATCGAAATTGGTCTTGTAGATCCAAAGATCTCTTTAATTGTAGATTCGAAGTCGCAGAAGGAAATTAAGCTCGATTGTGCCATTGAAGACGAACTAGTCGTCACTGAATCAGGCAAAATCAAAGACACCAAGACCAATACTTTAGTTCCGTTCGATATTGGTGTCGAAAAGAAATTGGTCAAAACCGACAGCATTACATGGAGTTTACCGGAAGTCTTGCAAAGGGAATATTATACTCCTAAAACTGGCAAAATATTGAACCCCTCGACAGGAGAAGAGATTCTCCTGCAGCAAGCCATAGAAATGGGATTTGTTGAATTAGATACATGTTTAGTCAAGGACGATGAAAAGAACATAGTCGTACCGGGAAAACAAGCGGCCAAGGAAGGTCTTCTTGATACTGTCAGAGGCTGTTTGAGTACTCCCAATATTAAACTTGATGAAGCCTTTGTCAAGGGTTACCTAATTAGCACCAAAAAGCCATTGTCACTTGTTGACTGTTTAATAAGAGGTCTTTACGACCCAGAGTTGGCTAAGTTTTCAATCGACGATAAAAACGTCGATCTTAAGTCCGCAATAGCTTTAAAACTGATCAATGCCGACGAGCTAGTACTTCTCGATCCAAAAACCGAGTCGATTATATCGCTCACAGAAGCCATTGCTAAAGGTTATATTGATCCGGTGAGCGGGTTTGTTATCAATCCCTATGCCGGCACTAAACTGTCACTAAATGAAGCACTTGAAAACCGAGTACTCATACCACCGAAACGCAAACGCAGTTTGCCGGATGCTGTGTATCGCGGCCTGTATGACCCCAAGACCGGTGAATTTAGTAACACCGTAACCCGTGAAAAACTCTCAACTGAACGTGCTATTCGTAGAGGAATTCTAGATCCGGATTCGACCATTGTCAGTGTAGCTGGCGAAGTAATTCCATTCGAAAAAGCTGCCCAGGTTGGCATCGTGGATAGTCACAAGGGAACGGTCAAAGACGACGAAGACAAAGAAATCGACTTTAAAGAAGCCTTTGATCGCGGTGTGCTGCTCGAAGCAAAGAAACCTTTGCGTCTAATCGAGGCGGTCATCAAGAATGTATACGACGAAGTTGATGGCAGATTCATGGATCCCAAGACAGGTCTGAAACTTTCGTTTGCTCAAGCCGTCGACACTAATCTCCTTGATGAGGATAGCGTGCAAATACGAGACTTAAATACGGGCTTATATAAACAATTGAATTTGGCTCACGCCACTGCTTCTGGTGTCATTGACAGCAACGACTCAAAATTGTTTTACAACAACCAGAAAATCACAATAAAGCACGCTTTTGACGTCGGCATCCTTATGGATACCCAGGCTCCATTGAGTCTACAGCGAGCCCTGCATCAAGGACTTTTCGACGATAAAACCGGTAAACTGACAGATCCCAAGAGTGGACGCAAAATAACTTTACTCGAGAGCATACGTAGTTTCGTCATAAATCCCCAATTGCCTTGTTACTTCGACGAATTAAACGAACAAATGCACAGCCTAACAGAAACATGTCGCATGGGCATTATCAACAGACGCGAAGGCGTCTTCCGCGAGCCAGGTAGCAATACGTTTGTCTCGCTTAATGAGGCGTTGAGTTTAGGTCTTATTGTTGACATTGAAAATGCAAGTTTCGGCTTGTACGAGCTTCTGGCCATGGGATTCTATGATAAAAACACACGTAAGGTTATACATCCCGTCACGGGAAGAAAGCTGAATTTGAACGAAGCCTGTGTCGAGGATATTGTTAGTCTCTCATCGAGTTTAATCAAGAACACCAAGAGCGGGAAATATGTTAGACTAGCACAGGCTATAAAGGAAAAGGTAATTGACGACACTAACGGTTGTTATAATGTGGGCGACAAGGAAAAAATCGATTTGCAAGAAGCTCGCGCAAGGGGTCTTATTGTCTCAAACCGCAGACTTTTATGTTTAGAGTTAGTAATGCGCATGCAGTTGTTCCGACCAGAAACGGGCAAATTCTGCGATCCGTTGACCGGAGAATATTACGACTTGGCCGAAGCTATACAAAACGGCTTCATAGATCCGTCGACCACAGTTTTCAAGAATCACGTAACGGGTAAAGAGTCGCCACTCAATGAAGCAATCGAGAGTGGTGATGTAGATGTTTCCAAGGGTAGGGTATTTGATCCGAAGACGAAATCGGCTTATAACTATGATGTAGCATTAACGCGGGGTATTTTGGTAACTGTCACAAGACCATTGACAGAACGTTCGGAGGCTATTGTACGCCAGGATAGTGTCGAGTTGTTGGGTCAAACGCCAATGAGTGTTGTCATTAGTAAGCCACGAGAAATGTCACTGGAAGAAGCTATTAAATACAATATAATTGATCCAAAGACCGCTATAGTTCGGGATTTCGATACATTTAAATTCGTTCCATTCGAAGTTGCCCAGCAGAATGGCGTCGTTGATTTGTCAAAACGTACCGTAGTGGATCCAAAAGCGTTATACTTTGTCTTTGATCCCACTCTCCTGATTTACGTGAGAGAACCCATAACATTCGACTATGCCGCCGAAATAAAGACTCTAGATTTACAAACCGGTATGATTACGTATCAAGAGCCAGCAGCATCTAACAGCGATCAACCGGATCAAAGCAGCGCTGAAAGCGATAAAGCAAACACACCTATCGTCTACACCCTTAAAGACGCTGCTACCATGGGCATTATTGATCCCGATTCGGCCCTAGTAAAGGATTTGTCAAAATCCAAACTGGTTCGATTGCCGGAAGCATTCCGAAAAGGGCTAATGGATGCTAACAAGGCTAATGTGCTGAATACTAAGACATCTAAACTATGTTCTCTCAGCGAAGCGTACGAAAGTGGTCTAATTGTTACTCCCAAACGTTCCTTCGGTTTACTCGAGGCCATCGCTTTCAACCTCTACAATCCCACCAACGGCTGTTTCGTTGATCCCTTCCAAATGAATCCCGACATAATAAAACGTAAAAAGTTTACGCTTGCTGAAGCCATAGCTGGCGGCTTAATCGATCCATCCTCAACTGTAGTGAGAAATCCGTCGACTGGCGAAATTATACCGCTGCCAGCCGCCATACAAACTGGTTTAATAGATGCCCAGGCCGGTCGCATTAGCGACTTGGCTGACAGTAAAAATAATATGGATTTGGTTAAAGCTGCCGAGAAGGGTCTTCTAGTGGCCGCCGAACAAAGGGTAAGTTCTGTGCTGACGATTTTAATCTGCAATGCGATAATTTGACTCGGCATCAACAGAAATTCACCATGCTCGATACAAAGCTTTTGGCGTTCTGTCTTCATTTTCGCCCTCTTAACTGCTGTTCCTTTTTTAAGTTTCTATCATCTCACTTGCAATAGCTGTAAAGAAGAATTAAATTGAATTTATGATTTTTTATTTTAAATTTCTTTAGCTTGAGTTTAAAATTTATATTTATCCTATTTTGGCATGTTTAATTAGCTCTCTTTATTATACAAAATACATATCTACTTCATTTTATATCTTATGATTACGAATATTTTCTAGAAGTTAGAACAATTTGGAACTGGCCACCAGTTTATTAAGCTTTCATTCATTTGAAATTATATTTTTCTTATTTTTTTTCCTCCTACCAACCAATCCCTATTCGACGACAGAGCATGGTGTTATTGAGTATAATATTGTTGTTGTTTTTTCGCTTTCTTTTATTAATTTCAAGTTCTCAAAATCACACAATCCACAATATATGAAACAATCAATCAATCAATCAATCACTGCATCATCGTTCGTACATCAGTCTC
The DNA here is from genome assembly GCA_964034835.1 of Muscina levida. Lineage (NCBI taxonomy): Eukaryota > Metazoa > Arthropoda > Insecta > Diptera > Muscidae > Muscina > Muscina levida. Next base: position 75,932,386 of record OZ035884.1, read on the forward strand.
TCAGTTATCACATGCATCCGAGTTGAATTCTTCACACATTTCGTTCACATTATTCATATGCCTCTTGGACGCAGCGCATATCATACATACTCCAACATAAATGTCGTCGGCAAAACTACATTATCATTGGAACATTATGTGTTTATTTTATAACGTTTTTATTATTGTTATTATTATTTCAAAGTCTGTACACGCTTTGTATTGGTTATACATATATACGAATATATACTAGTATTTGAGTCCTTCTCCAACTAATGTCCCATATACTCTCTCGTAGTCTAGATTGGAATATCTGCCCTACCATTAGTATATTCAATAAAATGTTCTTAACATTTCGGAATTTCCCGCCTCTCTGTAAATTTCTGCCAGAAGTACTTTCCTCTTCTTTCAAATAAAATGAAATTCAAAATTATCAATCGAACGAACATTGGTATCCTAGAACTCCCTTAGCACTCTTGGGTCTATTCCTGTTTCAAATTGTTTAATGAAAATTTCGAGCGAAAGCCTCTTGCATGTCGAAGCATTTTGGTTAGGAACTATATTTTCACTGTTTGCCAATAGTCAACGAAAGGCGTCCTTTTTTATTGTAATGGCAATTATTCTATGGGAGAAAGGTAAAATATACTAAGTTTTGTGTCCCCTTTTTTCTATCTGTCTCTATTATGTTGTTTTATAAATTCATTCATATTGATTTTCTACTTTTTTCAGATTTTATCCAACAGTTTCAAATAAATTTTTATATTTGTTTTTTCCAAAAATAACTGATTAACTCGAAATTAATTGCGCTTTTTAATAACACATAACTATTTAATAATAAATTTTAACCGTAGTAACTGTTTTTTTTTCGTAGTATAATGTAGTAGTTGTTGTCTTACCCTAAGTAATACAATCTTGTAGTCATAGTCCCTAGTAGTCGTAGCATTACTGATCTGTCTGTAGTTTAGTCTAATTACCGCCTAATTCGATGTTCTATGTGTACATATATTTGCTTTTAATGTTTTTAGGTGCAATACAAGAGAAATGGCTTTGTAAATGTTTGCGCTTTCTTATTATTTTAAGCTATAAATACGTTCATACATATATATATATATATATTTTGTGTTTACAATTTACCCGAAAACAATTTGCAACAATTTGCATTTTAGGCTTTTTTGGTCTAGATTTTTTATTTTTCTTTGAAGCAAACCCCATATTATCATTTACAGCAGGACTACGCGACCCAATATACCGACCTGGAATTTACTAATTATTCTCTTCTTTTCTTCTCTCCGTTCCCTGTTGATGTGATGAGCAGCAAGCGGTGTTCGAAAAGTTCAATATGTGTGAGGAGAACGTTAATGAGTTGCTCAAGTGGGTATATGGCATTGAACACAAAATCGCCACTGTTGGTGGCCCTAGGGAAAAAATTGATGAGCTACGGAATCAGATCAATGCGCTCAAGGTAAATATTTTTTAATATTTTAGGCGATACTTTGTGTTTCAATGATTCTTTTCACAGCAAATCAAAGATGACATTGAAGCCCAACAGCGACCAGTTGCTACCTGCCTGGAGCAAATTCGTCAGATTGTTTTAACTGGCGGAGATGTGTTGTCCGCACCCGAGGTCACTACTTTGGAAAATGCCGGACGAGAGCTAAGAACGCGCGTCGACCGTGTTAACGACCGCACAATCCGGCTTTTGCGTCGTTTGGAAGCAGGACGCGACGAACTCACAAAGTTGCGCAGTGAGTTGGATATATTCTCGGATTGGTTGCAATCGGCCCGTCGTACGTTGGAAGACAAGGAGCGCGCTCTGTCCGATTTGTCTCGACTCTCTTCGCAGGCAGAATCAGTGCGTGAGTTTGTTAGTGATGTCATTGGACATCAAGCTGATTTGCGTTTCATCACCATGGCCGCTCAGAAGTTTGTTGACGAAAGCAAAGAGTTCCTAGCCATTCTGAACGAGTTCAGAACCTCGTTGCCAGAACGTTTACCCCACGTGGAACCATTGTCGAGTGCCGAAAGTCCCATACGCCAGGAAGTTTCCTTGGTTTCAGCTCAATACAAGGACCTGATGAATCGGGTTAACGCATTACAAGATCGCATATCTGGACTTGGTGGTCGGCAGCGAGAATATCAAGAGGCATTGGACAAGGCCAACGAATGGCTGCGGGCCACTCAGCCTCGTGTGGGACGACTAATTGCGGAACCCATTGCCGGCGACCCGAAATCGGTACAAGAACAAATGAACGAAGCAAAGGCTTTGCACAACGAACTGCTCTCCAATGGACGCTTGGTTGACAATGCTCAGCATGCTTTGGATAGCTTATTGTACACCTTGGGCGGCCAACTCAGTCCGATGGAAATCAATCAACTGGAGGTTCCAATAGCCGATCTCAAAGACAAATATCAAAAACTGCTTGATTCCTTGGGCGAGCACTGTAAAACTTTGGACAAAACTCTGGTGCAGTCGCAGGGTGTACAAGAAGCTCTTGACAATTTGGGCAGTTGGGTTAATCAAGCTGAAGACAAGTATAAAATGCAGCTGCGACCAGCTTCACTCATTAAGGAGCGTCTCCAAGAGCAAATACGTGAACACAAAGCTTTGCTAGCCGACATGCAATCACATCAGGCCAGCATAGACAGTGTCCAATCGTCTGCCAGACATTTGATGAACACTGCCTCCAATGTTCGCATAGCCAAGAAAGTTGAAACCAATCTCAATGACGTCACTACCAAGTTCGACAAACTTTACGACAAAGTTGCCAAGCGCGGCGAATTCCTGGACGATGTTTACAATCGTCTATGCAAGTATGTGGATGAAATCAGCGGAGTCGAACAAGACATTGCCACGTTGCAGGATGCTCTTGATAGTCGTGACGCAAATATGTTGTCTGCTGAGGAACTTGCTCGGCGCATGCAAGAACTTTCGAATCGTAAAGATGACCTTGCGCCCACATATGAAGATTGCATACGCACCGGAAAGGATCTTATAAGTATTCGTGATGTCACTGACACTAGTGTGTTGCGCGATCGCATCAAGGCCCTAGAATCACAGTGGCGCAATATAAATGTAACTCTGGACGAGAAAGCTAAGCTGTCGAAACAAAAGGCTGAACACCAAGTTGCCTATGAAAGCCTAAAAGAGCAGGTGCTTTCGTGGCTTGCTAGCATGGAAACTCGCATAACAGGGTTAGCGCCAGTGGCAATTGATTTGGACAAGATACGTCAACAAAATGATGAGTTGAAACCAATTTATAAAGATTACCGTGATTACGCATCGACCATAGATAAAATCAATGATATCGGTGCTCAATACGATGCTCTCATTCGCCCAGATAGCCCTGGCCGCAAACGTTCGACATTTAGTCCTATTAAACGCGTAAGTCCCTTACGCCGTATGTCCGGAGATGCTCGCAGTCCTAGCCCTACTAAGGGAGGTGTTCTGTCGCCACTATCGACTGGTTCCAGTGGATTCGGTAGCCGCAGATCCTCTCAAGATGGCTTCCAACTTTCTGAATTGTCTCCAGTTCAGCAGCAGCTGAGTGAAATCAACAACCGATACAGTCTAGTTGGAGTTCGTATCAATGACCGCCAGAATGAACTTGACAACATGAGCGAAGAAGTTCGCAAGCAATTTGAAAATCTAAAGAGTCTTGCCACTTTCTTGGACCGCATTCAACGTCAACTCCCCAAGGAGTCTGTGTCAAACAAGGATGAAGCCGATCGTTGTATTAAACAAGCGCGCAAGATCCTCGAAGATATGTATGAGAAGCAGAGTTTGCTGGACACTACAAAAACGCAAATAAAGGATATATTGCGTCGTAAACCAGACGTCCCCGGAGCCGAGCAATTGCGTCTTGAAAATGACAACATCGTAGAAAAATGGAAGCAACTGAGCGAGATTTGCAAGAACCGCATCAGTTTTTCTGAAAAGTTACGCGATTTCCTGGATACACACAACAATTTGAAGAACTGGCTGGAAAGCAAAGAGCGTATGCTTACAGTACTCGGTCCCATTTCATCTGACCCTCGCATGGTTCAAAGCCAAGTACAACAAGTGCAGGTCTTGCGAGAGGAATTCCGCACCCAGCAGCCACAACTTAAGCATTTCCAAGAAATAGGTCACGATGTTTTGGATCATTTGGAAGCCGAATCCCCAGATGCTTCTGCTGTCGATAAGAAGCTAAAAGATGTCAACAGCAAATGGGAAGACCTGGTTGGCCGCTTGGATGAACGTGCAAATAGCTTAGGTGGTGCAGCGGACAGTAGCAAAGAATTCGATGCGGCTGTCAACAGACTGCGCGAAGCCCTGCAACAAATTAGCGACAACTTGGACAATTTGCCCTCTGATGGTGATCACCAGGAGAACTTGAGAAAGATTGAAAATTTGGAACGACAGCTTGAAGGACAACGACCTTTATTAGCTGATGCTGAACAGTCGGCTGCTGCTCTCTGCAATATATTGGGAGATCCAGCTTCTCGTGCCGATGTAAACTCCCGTGTTGCCGCTCTCGAGAAACAATACCAAGCGCTGCAGAAGAAACTCGACACCAAAAAGGCTGAAACAGAAGCAACCCTCAGAGATGGCCGTCATTTTGCTGAAAATTGTTCGAAAACTCTTGGTTGGCTTTCGGCCGAACTTTCTAACTTGGCCGAACGTCTACTCGTTTCGGCACATAAGCCTACATTACAACATCAAATTGACACTCACGAACCTATATATCGCGAGGTTATGGCGCGTGAACATGAAATTATCATGCTAATTAATAAGGGCAAGGATCTGACCGACCGCCAACAGGACCGTACAGTTAAACGTGATTTGGAGCGCATTCAACAGCAATGGGAGAAACTTCGCCGTGAAGCTGTTGACCGCCACACACGTCTACAAACATGCATGGAACACTGCAAGAAATATGCGACAACATCCGAAGTTTTCTTGGCTTGGTTAAGAACAGCTGAAGATAAACTAGCTGACTTGACTCCCGGCGTGCTATCAAAATCCAAATTAGAGACTCGTTTGCGCGACCTTCAAACGTTCCGCAGTGAAGTATGGAAACACTCTGGAGAATACGAGAACACAAAGGGATTGGGTGAAACATTCTTGGGCAGCTGTGACGTCGATAAGGATCCTATCAAATCGGAATTGCAAGACATCCGAGAACGCTGGGAGCGTCTCAACAACGACCTGATAGCGCGAGCCCATGAAATTGAGAATTGCTCTCGTCGCTTGGGAGATTTCAACGACGAACTACGCAACTTGGATCATTCGGTTGGCCGGTGTGAAGATCGCTTAGCCGCTCATGACGCTTTGGGTGGTGCTGCTAAAGATCCAAAATTATTGGAACGCGTTAAAGCCATACGCGAAGAATTGACCAACTTGCAAAAGCCGCTACAAACTCTTAAAGGAATGGCAAAGGATATTTGCGCCGAAGCTCGTGCAGCTGGTGGAGATGCTGAACATCTAACAGATGATGTTGACGGAATTTCTGACCGCATTGGCGAATTACAGAGCAGACTAGATGATCGCTTAGGCGAACTTCAATCTGCAGCAACAGCCGTCTCTCAATTCAATGAACAAATCAAGAATTTGGGTGTTGATCTCAACGAACTGGAAAATGAGGTTGAGAAATTATCGCCGCCTGCTCGTGAAATTAAGCGTGTACAGGGTCAAATTGACGACGCTTCTAAATTGCAAAACAAACTGGAACGGATTGTAGCCCGCATTGAAGATGGCGAACGCGCTGCCGACGCTTTAGTTGATGCTGGATTCTCCCCTGATACTGCCCAAACACGTGAACAAATATCGTCTCTTCGGAAGACTTTGGCACGTCTGGATAATCGAGTTCGCGACCACAGCCAAAACTTGGAGGACACCCTACGATCACTTCAAGAGTTCTACGATATGGAATCACAGGCCATGGATGATATCCAGGACATAAGTGAGGAGTTCCGCCGCATGAAGCCTGTGGGTTCTGAACTTGAACAAATTCGTCGTCAACAGGAAGATTTCCGGAACTTCCGCGAACACAAAGTTGAACCTTTGGCTCAAAATGTTGATAAAGTTAATGTAGCAGGGCGAGATCTGGTAAGATCTGCCGCTAGCGGTGTATCAACCGCGCTAATTGAAAAGGATCTTGAGAAACTGAATGATCGCTGGAATGACCTGAAGGAACGTATGAATGAACGCGACAGACGTTTGGATGTGGCATTGTTACAATCGGGTAAGTTCCAAGAAGCATTAGCTGGTCTTTCCAAGTGGTTATCGGACACCGAGGAAATGGTTGCCAACCAAAAAGCACCAAGCTCTGATTACAAGGTCGTTAAAGCACAATTGCAAGAGCAGAAATTCCTGAAGAAAATGCTGTTGGATCGTCAACATTCCATGTCGTCTTTATCCTCCCTGGGTACCGAAGTTGCCAATCACTGTGAACCGTCAGAGAGAGCTGCCATTGAAAAACAACTGCATGATCTTATGAAACGCTTCGACGCCCTGACAGATGGAGCTGAACAACGCGAACAGGATCTTGAAGAAGCTATGGAAGTGGCCAAACGTTTCCACGATAAGATTAGTCCGTTAGAACTATGGTTGGATAACACAGAACGCACCGTCAAAGGTATGGAACTCATACCTACCGACGAAGAGAAAATTCAACAACGTATTCGCGAACATGGACGCTTGCATGATGAGATTTTAGGCAAGAAGCCCGACTTCTCTGATTTAGCCGATGTAGCTGGACAATTGATGCATTTGGTTAGCGACGAGGAAGCAGTGAATTTGGGTGAGAAAGTGCGAACCATCACTGACCGATACACTGGTCTGGTAGATGCTAGCGATAATATTGGTGCGTTGTTGGCCGATTCCCGCCAGGGACTCAGGCACTTGGTGTTAACTTACCAAGAACTAGTCGCTTGGATGGAACGCATGGAAACTGAACTGAAACGATTCCGCTCTGTGCCAGTGTACGCTGAAAAACTTTTGGAACAGATGGATGTTTTGTTGGAAATTAACGAGAACATAGCAAATCATGCCCCCAACGTTGAGGCAACTGTTGATTCCGGTGCAGAACTAATGAAGCACATATCCAACGACGAGGCAATACAACTGAAGGACAAATTGGACTCTTTGCAGCGCCGTTACGGTGAATTGACTAACCGCGGTGGCGATTTGTTGAAGAGCGCACAAAATGCTCTGCCATTGGTGCAGCAATTCCACGAGGCGCATAACCGTTTGATTGAATGGATGCAAGTTGCTGAGAGTGCCCTATCCTCGAGCGAACCACGCCAGTCCGATGTATTGCGTTTGGAGGCTGAACTTGCAGAGATGCGGCCCACGCTTGATACAGTGAATTTGGTAGGACCCAAATTATGCCAAATTTCGCCCGGAGAAGGAGCGACAACGATCGAGACCATTGTGACGCGGGATAATCGCAGGTTTGACGCTATCGTCGAACAAATCCAACGTAAAGCGGAACGCTTGCATCTGAGCAACCAACGTGCCAAGGAAGTGACCAATGACATTGATGAACTTCTCGAATGGTTCCGTGATATGGACGCCAACTTGCGCGAATCCGACCCTCCAGCTATCGAACCAAAATTGGTACGAGCTCAACTACAAGAGCACCGCTCTGTTAATGACGACATCTCGAGTCAAAAGGGGCGTGTACGTGATGTCACAGCTGCATCGAAGAAAGTACTGCGTGAATCACCACAAAGCGAAAATACTGCCACTTTACGTGAGAAACTTGATGACCTTAAGGAAATTGTCGATACTGTAGTTCAGTTGTGCGGCGAGCGCTTGGGAGTACTTGAGCAAGCTCTGCCCCTTTCCGAGCATTTTGCGGATTCACATGCCGGTCTCACCACCTGGTTGGATGATATGGAACAGCAAATTTCCCGTCTCAGTATGCCAGCGTTGCGACCCGATCAAATAACGCAACAACAAGATAAGAACGAACGTCTACTTCAATCGATCGCCGAACATAAGCCACTGCTTGATAAGCTGAATAAGACCGGCGAGGCGTTGGGTGCTTTGGTGGCCGATGACGACAGCGCTAAAATTAACGAAATCCTCGACTCGGACAATGCTCGTTACGCGGCATTGCGTCTAGAATTACGAGAACGCCAGCAAGCTCTTGAAAATGCCCTACAAGAGTCCAGCCAATTTTCAGACAAACTCGAGGGAATGTTGCGTGCATTGGCCAATACGGTCGACCAAGTCAATCAGTTGGATCCCCTGTCTGCTCTACCTCAAAAGATTCGCGAACAAATCGACGACAATGCTGCCCTCATGGATGATATAGACAAACGCACCGATGCCTTCAGTGCTGTCCAGCGAGCTGCAAGTGATGTTATCGCCAAGGCTGGCAACAAATCGGACCCTGCAGTGCGGGACATTAAGAGCAAATTGGAGAAACTGAACAACTTGTGGAATGACGTACAGAAGGCCACAAAGAAACGTGGCAGTTCTCTTGACGATATACTAAATGTCGCCGAGCCATTCTGGAATCAACTGCAAAGCGTGATGAAAACACTGAAAGATCTCGAAGAGACTCTGTCGTCACAGGAACCTCCAGCAGCCCAACCACAGGAAATTCAGAAACAACAAGTGGCTTTGCAGGAAATTCGTCACGAAATAGATCAAACCAAACCCGAAGTCGAGCAAGTTAGGCGCCATGGCAGCAACTTGATGAACATGTGCGGAGAGCCCGACAAGCCGGAAGTTAAGAAACACATTGAAGACTTGGACAACGCATGGGATAATATCACTGCTTTGTACGCCAAGCGCGAAGAGAATCTCATCGATGCCATGGAGAAGGCTATGGAATTCCATGAAACTTTACAAAACCTTTTGAAATTCTTAGCCAGAGCAGAAGACAAGTTTGCCCACTTGGGGCCAGTTGGCTCTGACATAGATGCCGTTAAGAGACAAATCGAACAGTTGAAGTCTTTTAAGGACGAAGTTGATCCACACATGGTGGAAGTAGAAGCATTAAATAGGTAAGTTACACATATCCACACTATAAATACAAATTCGAATTAATTCTCTATTTATCTCGATTCCCAAAAAAACTGTCGATTCTCATATCGAAACGGTATCATTTGCTACTCGTGTAAATTTTAAATTGGCAGAGGTTTAGAAAGGCAAGAAATTTTGATTACGAACTGCTGTTGTTGAGTTAATTTGTTGCTTTAGTTGAAAAAAAAAAACTGCATGGAATGTTTTGCCTTAAAGAAAACTGTTAAAAGTTAATGTTACTGTTACACAAATACATAGATACTTACGTGTCTGACGTGTGCAGTATTTGCGGTTACTAAACTGCACTATTCGCCATCGCGTATAGAATTGTTTACACAAACAACTTTTCAAATTTGCCTATGCTTGAGCGTTGTTACTGCATGCATTTCGACGTTTCGATTTTTTAAGTTCCCTTTGTAAAGTATTGGCACTAATTTAACTTGTACATTTACAGACAAGCTGTTGAATTAACGGAAAGAACTTCGCCTGAACAGGCTGCTTCCATTCGCGAGCCTTTAACTGTGGTAAACCGCAGATGGGAGGCTCTGTTGCGCGGAATGGTGGAACGTCAAAAGCAACTGGAACACGCCCTGCTGCACTTGGGTCAATTCCAACATGCCCTGAACGAACTCTTGGTATGGATCAATAAAACCGATGGAACATTGGATCAGTTGAAGCCTGTAAGTATACCGACTGAAAATAACAATTGTTGTCACTACTAACACATCTGATTTATATTTTCTAGATACCCGGCGACCCGCAGTTACTCGAAGTCGAATTGGCTAAACTGAAAGTGTTGGCGAACGATATACAAGCTCACCAGAACTCGGTCGATACTCTGAATGATGCAGGTCGTCAACTGATTGAATCTGAAAAGGGCTCCATTGAAGCGTCAACAACGCAAGACAAATTGCGCAAACTAAACCAAGAATGGAAAATGCTGTTGCAGAAGGCCTCAGATAGACAACATGAATTGGAGGAATCTCTGCGCGAAGCTCAGGGTTACATTGCTGAAGTGCAAGACATACTTGGTTGGTTGGGAGATGTTGATGCCGTTATTGGCGCCAGTAAACCAGTTGGTGGCTTGCCCGAAACTGCTACTGAGCAATTGGAACGCTTCATGGAAGTCTACAACGAATTGGAGGAGAATCGCCCAAAGGTCGAAACTATTCAATCTCAAGGTCTAGAATACATCAAGCGTCAAAATCAAATGAAGGTGTCCTCCAGCAATCTACAACATACACTGCGTACCCTCAAACAACGGTGGGATGCTGTAGTCTCCAGAGCTTCGGATAAGAAGATAAAATTGGAAATTGCCTTGAAGGAAGCCACAGAGTTCCATGACACTCTGCAGGCATTTGTCGAATGGTTGAATCAAGCCGAAAAACAATTGGCCAATGCTCAGCCCGTATCTAGGGTCCTCGAGGCAATTCAAGCTCAAATGGAAGAACACAAGATTCTTCAAAAGGATGTCAGCACGCACCGCGAAGCAATGCTTCTGCTTGATAAGAAAGGCACTCATCTGAAATATTTCAGCCAAAAACAGGATGTGATTTTGATTAAGAACCTGTTGGTGTCTGTCCAGCACCGCTGGGAACGAATTGTTAGCAAAGCTGCAGAACGTACCCGTGCTCTTGACCATGGCTACAAAGAGGCTCGCGAATTCAATGATGCTTGGAATAATATGATGCAATACTTACAGGACACTGAAAAAGTATTAGATCAAATTATTGAAGAAGCCACATCCTCAAAGGATCCACAAAAGATCAAGAAATGCATTGCCCGTCTTAAGGATACGCATCGTCAATTGACGAGCAAACAGTCATTGTACGACTCTACTATGCGCAATGGCAAGAATCTCATGGAACGTGCTCCCAAGAGCGATGAAGCTGTACTTGGTAAGATGCTGTGCGAACTCAAAGACCAGTGGACAAGGGTGCTGTCCAAGAGCATTGAACGACAACGCAAACTGGAAGAGGCTCTTTTATTGTCTGGCCAGTTCTCGGATGCCCTTGGTGAACTTTTGGAATGGCTAAAGAAGGCCAAGCAACGACTCCACGAAGATGGGCCAGTGCACGGTGATTTAGAAACTGTGCAAGGCTTGTGTGAACATCACAAACATATCGAACAAGACCTGCAAAAACGTTCAGGCCAAATGCAGGGTGTTCTCAAGACTGGTCGTGATCTCGAACGTTCTGGCAATAACCCCGATGTGGGCCGCCAACTGGACGAATTACAGACCGTGTGGGACGAAGTTAAGAGCGCCGCCGCTAAACGCGGAGAACGTTTGCAAGTTGCCCTTAAGGATGCCGAAAAACTGAATGGTAGTATACAAGCCCTATTCGATTGGTTGGATCATGCCGAGCACAAATTGCGCTATGCCAAAAATGCTCCAGATGATGAAAAGGTTTCGCGTGAAATGATGGACATGCACATGGAATTCATGACTGATCTACGCACCCGTGAAGTCCAAAAGAAGGATACTTTTGAATTTGCTGAAGATATTATCGGCAAGGCTTATCCGGACGCAATACCAATAATAAAGAACTGGTTAAGTATTATCGAAGAGCGCTGGGAGGAAGTCAAGCAATGGGCCATTAATCGCGAAGCTAAGTTGGAGCAGCATCTGCAATCACTAAAGGATTTGGATGATACCATAGAAGAGCTTTTAGCTTGGCTCAGTGGTCTTGAAGCTACACTACTCAGTAAGTCGGCATTTTATGAGATATTGCAGTGTTGAAACTTTATACATTCCACTTTTAATATTTTTTAGATTTGGAACGTGAATCATTGCCAGACGATATACCACTTTTGGAGAAGTTGATTGAAGACCATAAAGAGTTTATGGAAAATACAGCTAGACGTCAGACGGAAATCGATCGCGCTTGTAAGCCCAAGCAATTACCACCAGGTGCTCGGAAGTTGTCAAGAACTGCGAAAACCCCTGTGTAAGTGTTTAATCAGCGCGCAAGAGGAACATCATTCCTTCTTTGCATTATTTTGAGTTTTTAATTGGTTCTATTTATTTTTTGGTTTATCACCTTTTTACTTTCTCTTGTTTTTTGATTTTATTTTGTCTTTATTTCCCCTCAAAAACATTTTTCACTTTCCAAACAAAAGTCGTGGCTCAAGTCATGATATACGTGAACAGTCACCCGATGGTACCTTAAGACGACAAAGGTTCGTTCTATGATTTCAACAAAACACACTCACTACGCTTACAACTCAATAACCGTTATTACCTTCCCCAAGTTTCGTCCCCCACCCCCCATTAATAATAACTACATTAAATAATTCATAACAGCATTCAGCATGTAAACATACTGTTTGGAGAACTTTTCCCCACCACAAAAAAAAACAACAACAAAAATACATTATAACGACAACTGTAACAGTCAGCAGTATTTGAAACTAATGACTTTTGTAATACTCATTTAGATAACTTTAAACATTCATATACTGATGGTTTCGTCTTTGAAGAACTCTTGAACAAAATATATTAATCCATGCTTCGTTCCATTCGGATAACAATAATCTCAGTTAACCATTTAAATAGTCCATCGTTTTGCTTAACCCATTTGCTTTGATTTCGAAGTGTAACTTCTATAAATCCATCTTATGTAACCACAAGCCGCCACGTGTATATAACAATTAATCGTATGTTTTCTCTTTTCTTGTGCAGCTTCAAAGGTTCTCGTGACCACGGTCTTAACAATCGTAAATCAAGGTAAGTTTTGTTATATCAATGATTTTCTTATTTCACTTAAGCATGACAAATTACAATTCAATTCAGTAACGTTTCGGTAGTAGCTAAGGCGTCAGTCCCCCATATCACTTAAATCACATTAGTTTTTTACCTCAATGCAAGAATATCCTTTTGCTTGTATGCTTTGATGACGAATGGCGGTTTAACATGTCGTCGGTTTTATCTTTATTCTGCACAAGCCGCCGAAGAAGCTTTAATGCAATATCACGACGTTACTGAATGTTTCCCATGATTGTGTCCATACACATCATATGTAACTGTATGCTGTCTTGTATGTCTTCTGCTTTCTTTGTGTAATTTTGTCTCTTTCTCTAATTGATTATTTGCTTATTATTTGTTTGATGTCTTTTGTTATTTTTGTATGCTTTTGTTTTGTCTACTACTATTATGTTCTGTGCATTGATTTTTGTACCACTTGGCTACTATAACACAGTAGTCGCATGACTCCAAGTCGAGATACACCTGATAGAGATCGCTTGCCTCATTACGGTCCACGGTTCTCGCCCAGGTAAGTGCATGTTTCGCTAATAACGTCCATCGTTTCGTAGTTCTCTCTCTCACTCTCTGTTTGAATGATTTCCTTTGCTATATATTGAATTTTGAAAACGCGAATAATACGTATAACTTTATCAACTCTGCAGTTCTGTGGGCCCCGAATTGGAATTCCGTTCGCCTAGAGCCAAGCTTTTATGGGACAAATGGCGTCATGTTTGGATGCTTTCATGGGAACGTCAACGTCGCCTCAATGATCATCTCACATACTTGAAGGACCTCGAAAGAGTACGCAACTTCAGCTGGGATGACTGGAGGAAGAGAGTAAGTTCAAATGTTTGGTTATTTATGTTGCTCACAGCATTGTTAAACGCCTTCTTGTGTGCAATTTAGTTCCTGAAGTACATGAACCACAAGAAATCTCGCTTGACGGATTTGTTCCGCAAAATGGATAAGGACAACAATGGTCTTATACCTAGAGCCGAATTTATCGATGGCATCTTAAACACTAGTAAGTTTTGCAACGAAATCGAAAGTAGTCGTCAATTAACCCGTGTCCTTTTTCAGAATTTGATACTTCGCGCATGGAAATGGGTGCCGTTGCTGATTTGTTCGATCGCAATGGCGAAGGTTTGATCGATTGGCAAGAGTTTATAGCGGCCCTTCGTCCCGATTGGCAAGAGCGTAAACCTCAAACAGATTCGGATAAAATCCATGATGAAGTTAAACGTTTGGTAATGCTGTGTACTTGTCGCCAGAAGTTCCGCGTATTCCAAGTCGGCGAAGGCAAATACAGAGTAAGTCGTAATGAAGTGTAATGTTGGTAGGGCGACACTAATATGTTTCTGTTGGTTTCCTTAGTTCGGCGATTCCCAAAAATTGCGCTTGGTCCGTATTCTACGTAGCACTGTTATGGTGCGTGTCGGTGGCGGTTGGGTCGCCCTAGACGAATTCCTTACAAAGAATGATCCTTGTCGCGGTAAGTTTGCCCATTTCGGTCCCACACAAATATTGCAAAGTAATATCATTTTTAATGGTGATACACACATACACACGCAGAAATATCATTTTCAAAATCATTGCTTCATTATAGAAAACAAATCAAAAATCGATTCATAATACAATCTTCATTGCCATTGTAGTGAATGTCACAAAACTATAGTTTACTTAATTGTCTTTTTTTTAGTATCAGTCAGCCATCATTTCTCCAGTGTAATTGTCTTATTTTAACAATTGATGTACAAACTACTAAATAGTTTCAGTTTTTTTTTTAATTTTCTGAAACAATTCAATAGGACATCTTTTGTAAGCAAGTCAATTATCCTGCATAGATGATATACATCCATATCCATATCACCATCTACAAATCACAAGTCACCATTCACTATTTCATTCAGTCGTAATATTACTTATTGTCTTTCGTCTTAATATATAAATGCAAAAGCGGAAATGGTCATTTAACAAAACATTTTTGAAAACAATTAAACAAAAAAAATAAAACAATAATAAATAAAACCTATGATCTTAATAACGAAAAAAAAATATGTACTAAACTCCAAATACAACTATTTTGGTTTAACCGTAAATAATATACATACATACATATACATAATTAGTTATTGGGTTTACAAAGTCAGACCAAATGTGAGGTCTGGCGATGAGCGAACTTATCAAAATTACAAATAAAAATGAATCCTCTCATTCATCAGCGTTATCATTTTTAACAATTAATTGCTTTTGTAACTGTCTGTCTGTTTTATCAACTGTAGTAAATAATCATCATTTTTGTTAACACTTAAAGAAATGCATGCTTTTTCTCCACCACCCACGCCCCTATGTTGTATGTACATTTCACTTTATTCGTATTGCTATACTATACATACATATATTGGTATAAATCATATAGCCGCCGCATTTATCATTTTGTTGTAAAAGTTAACACACACACATTAATCGTTTTAGTTTAGTCGCTTAATGTCCTAATATACAGTAACATCTCGTTTATCCGAATTATCATGTAATGTTCTATATACTCTGTAATCCGAATTGATTGTATTTTGTTATGTTACGTTTTACCAACAACTTCTTTAAAAAGTCCCGTAACTTTTATAATACATTCTTTTGCAAGTTCTGAGGAATCCACATATTGTTGCAAGTGATTCGTAGGTCAGACGTCGATTTGTATTATTCAAAACGAATTCTAAAAAATAATGCATGCGCAAATTATATTTGTTTTGAATGATTTTTTTTTGTGTTTATTGGACTACTATCTTAAGACTCAAACAATTTTTGTGTTTAAAACTCAATACGAACAAATAAATTTTCGAAAAAAGGTGTTAAACAATTTTGTAACTTAAAAAATTATATGTATTTTGCTGTAAAAATCTCTAAACAAAAAACAATGTCAGATTCATGGCACACAAAAAAAAAACTTCGCTCTTTTGAGAGAAAATGTTTTTTTCGGATTGTAACCTGCAATCATTTATTCGGATTAACGAGATCCTACTGTACTCCAGTATTCTCTCAGACTAAAATAACAAAAAAAAAAGTCATTTCCATGGGGGAGCGAGAGAAAGAGGGTTTACTCATATATTAACACTGCCTCCGTATTATAGTTAATCCTGTAATTCATTACATGAAATTTATACTAGTATTATCGCTTTTTCTCTGTTCTTATTAGTTTATAATATCATTTATTTTGTTTTAATTTATTTGTTTTTCTTTTGGCTTCTTTTCTTTGTTTTATACTTGTGTTACTTGTGAATATACAAAAATAATCTCAAAACAAAAAACAACACACCGCCGTACAAACTCAATTCACTTTTGCTCAATATGATCCCAACGTACATGATTTTTTTGCAATATTCATTGTTGCGTATACCAATTGTCTTTCAATACCAATTGCGTATGTTAATCTGATATTGCTGCTGAAATGCTATGCTTTGTCAAACCTGATTGTTATTGTTGTTGTTATCCGCTATGCGCTCTTACTCTGAACTGATGGGGTTCGAAACAATGAAATGCACACATATTCAGCTAAGGGACGTACAAATATTGAATTACGCGAGCAATTTATATTGGCTGACGGTGTCTCGCAAAGCATGGCCGCCTTTACGCCTAGACGTTCTATACCAAATGCTGCTCAAAATGGTAACAACGCCAATAATAGCAACACGCCGCCCTATATGAGTTCACAAGGTCCTATCACTAAGGTAAATAGTTACGAATATGAATTATGCATTCACCACCGACATACCACAATTTGACATTCATTCAAACTAAACAAAAAAAAAAAAAAAACCAAAAACTCATTTCTATTAACACCCCAAAGTCCCCGGTAAATCCCCTGTAATGAAAATTCGCAACTTTTATTTGAACCTTGAGATAAATGTGTTGTTTCCAATATGCGTTATTATGTGTAAGGTAAGTGTTAGAATGTTATCTGTTTGAATCACCCGAACACCAACTTCAATCTCTGCAAGCAGCTCAAATATGAACAATACTGTTTATAGCCTTTATTTCAATATTATGTCTTTTGTTTATGTTTTATATGTAACTTTAAGCATGTGTTTTTTTCTGATGATTTTGTACAAAGTTTTTCAATGCGGCTTTATATCAATCATATAAGCTTTAGCAATTAGTTGTCACGCGAAAAGCAATCAATTTAAAATGCACCTGAACAATGTACATGCTATTAAGATCACCCAAGTACTTTACAATTATTGTTCTCAATTCAAAACAACTCAGCATTTCTCACATTACAAAACCAAACCAAACCCAACCCAAACAGAGGAAATAAGATCATACGACTTCTGTCTGCATTCGTTTTCAAAAATCAAATAAATGTTTATGGATTTGTTTTCTTAAATGATCATTCAACCGATTTTGTGAAATTGATCTATTTTTTGAATACTATTGATTTCTTAAAACCCAAAATTTTCTTAATAAACCTACCGCAACAGCTGATGAACATTTGGCTGAACTAATGCCAATATTTGAGCGTATACGTGCACAAGAACAAGTACCATGCGCCTTTCCAATACATATGGGCGCCGGTGGCACCGTATTTGTACGTTGCAATAGTAGTCGTTCAGTACCGCTAAGTCCACATGTAATGCATTGTCATCCTACAACACATTGGGTAAGTTTTTCTCTTACATTCCGGTTCCAAATAAAACAACGCGTCCTTGGAAGATGCGCGATTACTAAGATTTCCTGATTTAAGGGGGATTTTGTAGAAAAACGTGGTATTTCTACATGGGGTACAACTACGAAATTTTCACAAACTCATTCTTCAATAACTGCACATGTGTCTACTACAGATAGCAACAGATTAAAATTATGTTTTTTGCAAATTATTCAATATTAGGTTCGGGAACGTTCGGTACGTTCAATACCCATGACAAAACAGACACGTTCATCATTGTCTGCATCTACACCCGACTCTTTGAGTGATAACGAGGGTAGCCATGGAAATGCTTCAGGTCGTTACACACCACGTAAACCTACCTACACCACCACAAGAACAGGTCTTACACCGGGCGGCTCACGAGCAGGATCTAAGCCAAATTCAAGACCACTTAGCAGGCAAGGTTCAAAGCCACCATCACGACATGGCTCGACCTTATCATTAGATAGTACTGGTAAGTTAACTTGTTCTCTGAAACGTTTTGTCAAGTGTAACTCAAAAATATTTTTTTATTTTCTCATTGATTATGAAGACGAACACACACCTTCACGCATTCCACAACGCAAACCGTCGGCGACCAGCACTATTTCGGCCACAGGTACAACACCGAGACCTTCAAGGCTATCGGTCACATCGACAACATCTCGAACAAATGGCACAACGACCATTACACGCAAAACAGCGTCCGGTTCTGCCAGTCCCGCCCCCACAAGGTAAGATAGTTATTAAATGAAATAATGTTTAAGCATATCGCGACAATTTGATTCGTATACAATCATAAAACGAACTTATATTTTCAATATCATATTTTTTTAATTTACAATCGCAAAACACTATATAGTTTTCTAATACATACTGAGAAAATAATTTAATTTAATTTCTATTTTTTTTTGTTTCATTTACTTCGAAAAAATTTAACGAATTCATCAATCAATTGGCATGTTATCTTTTGTTTCAAAACAAAACAAAACTTTAACATTTCTTTTAAACGACTAAACAAATAAACCATCAACATAATCGTATACTACTGAATGATCCCTCCACATACACTTTCACACCCAACTAAAACCACAACAACGAAAACATTATGCAATAAACAATAATCCTCAAATTACCAAACCAAAGCAACGGCGGCATGAGTAGATCATCCAGTATACCGGCACTAACAGGCTTTAGCTATAAACCTACTAGGTAAACGAACAAAACAACAAACAATCCAACAACATACATATCTCCCAACTACTCTCATCGTCTCGTGTCATGCACTTAATCTCATTCCGTACTGCCTTTAGTTATTTATAAGTAATCATTGTCTAATCTTTCCAACTAATCTCAGTCTCATACGCAGCTGTTGTTCTTTTCCTTGTATTTACTAACTAGTTGTAGCTTAAAATATATATTAATTACATTTACATACATACATAAGTATATCCCTTTAATTAAGTATTTAATGTTACACTTTTGTTTTATTACTTCCTTTAATTCTAAACAAACAAAAGCTATCGCCAATCAAGGATACCGGTCAAAGTATCGACTTCATTTGATAAATCATTAAGTGCTAATTCTTCACCGACCAATTCGACATCGAATAGTATCAATCCAAATCACAGTTTGGGGTAAAATCAGCGGAGCATACACAACCCTCCTTTATATACATATATCTATGAAAGTAGAAAGTAGAAGAAAAACGAAAAAAGCGCACCCTCCTTATATTAAATGTACAATTGTAGCAAAATGTTGTCAATGAAAGTAATTATGCTATTTATTTATTAATTTTGTTTCGTTTTGCATAACTTGTGTTTTGTATTCTGTCCAGCCAATAATGAATGATAAGCTTTCCGCTGTTCCACGTTATATGTTTGTGCATTTATTTTTTTCATTTATCTCTATTGATTGTTATGCATTTGTTTGTTTTGCATCAGTGTGTGTAAAAAGAAGAAGTAAGAGAATTTCTAGTGCAGTCTAGCGTATTCTACCGTTACGCATAAAATACACTTTCGCACATACTGTATTAATGACCAACATATTAATTATTACCGGTTAAATGTTTTCATAGGATTTCGAAATGCATATACGGGTCATACTGTAGACATAATTTCCAATTTTTTGAAGTTGGTTTTTTGCAATATTAGCTTGTATCTTTTGTTTTGTATAATTCAAGTTGATTACCAGATGTATTTCCAGAGTGACTATCGATTTTTAAATTGCAGTAGAAACAATTTGTGTTAGTGTATCAAATTGATACATCATATTGGCTAAACGATCTTTAAAGAGTTTTATTGTTGATATTAATGGTCAATTCAGTGTCACGCACTAGGATGACGCGTTTCAAACTCCATGACGAGTTCATCAACATGAGAATGGAGAATATATTTACGGTCAAATTTAAATATTGATGCTGGACATTTTCGGCTGATATCTACTTTGCATGTACAAGTTTGACATTATTGTATATATTTATATACAGCTGATGATGTACAACTGTGCATCAATATGTCACAAAGGGGTCTGAAGATGAAATCGTCATGGAGTCCAAAACGCGTTATCCTAGTGCGTGGTACTGAATTAACCATTTATATCAACAATAAAACATATTTTTGATCGTTTAGCCAACATGATGTATCAATTTGATACACTAACACAATGTGATAACTAATCAATACGATCGACTAACACTCACAAAAACACTGTATGAAATTAGAAATCCTCGAGTTTTAATAGAACGTTTTACTAGTAATGTCTATGTGCTCTCTTTTTTTGTCACATAATATAATTAAAAATTTTTTAATTAATTTTTTTGTTTACATCTCTTAAAACTTTTAAACAATAACTGATGTTTAATTTTTCAGAACGATTATTTATAGTTATTGATCTCCTTAGCATCTACTGATGAGCTTTATTATATTACATATTATATTTTCTTTATTGTTATGCTATCAATATTAAGACAGTATCAATTTGAAATTTTACCACAACCATTTTTTTTGTATTTAAACCTATAGACTTTCTATTTTTTCCCTCTTATTTTGGTTGTAATATATATAATACATAGTTATTTTTAATCTATTCAGAACGTATGCATTAATTTTTGTTTACTTTTGCTGCAGATACTATTACGACTTTTTTTTTGCTTAAATGACAAATTTATTTGTTTGCAATATATTACAGATTATATAAATGTATATATTTTGAAGATATTTAAGTTTTTGTGTAGTATCCTTTCTAAATTTATGACGCCAGCTCTGAATCGAACTTCATGGTTGAAGTTGTTAGCAGAAACGAAAAAAAACTTAAATAGAATTTGGATTATTAAGTTTGTTTTCTTTATGATTTCATTTAATAGCATTTTCTGTAAAGTAATAAATATTTTAGTTGTGGTGAGATTGCAATATAAAATGGTTTTTTTGCTATAATGTCGATCAACTGTGATATTTGGTTTATGCAGGCGTTATTGAAAGGAGGATACTTAATACTTAATCTTGTATTTGACTTTGCTGTGAACATATTTTTTCTATATTTTTTGTGTCGTCTCTATTTTAATGTAATGCATGTTGTTTTATGACATTATTTTCATATGTTGTGTTACTTGTTTAATTTCTTTTGTTGTTACTTAATTCTTATTTGACCAGACCAATTTATTAATCCTTTCTAATTTACCCATTATACAGGCGCAATCTAAGTGGTACATCGACACCATCCGGCATGCAGACACCAAGAAAAAGTTCGGCGGAGCCAACATTCAGCTCAACAATGCGTAGCAGAACTTCACGGGGTACTACGCCTGTGGAGAAACGCGAGCCATTTAGACTTTAAAAATGAAGTACATCAAATAAAATGCCACAACATAGCAGATCAAAAATTACCATGAAAATCACTAATACTTTAAAAACTATAACTAACAATACGCAAAAAATTGTTATTGAACCTAATGAATTTCAAATTTTACAAAGAATACATTGATGAAAATGTATGTAAAACAAGTTACCTTTAGATGAGACCATTATCGCCAGATGTTCTTCAAGAACATTAATGGTTTCTATATAAAATTCCCAGAGAAATCTACACACACACACACACACAAAAGACATAAACCTCAATGACTTGTAATTCAAAGCCCCATTACTACTTTTTTTTACTATTTATACAAACGTATATACTACATATATTACTAACTTAATTATAACTAAAAGAACAACAAACAAAAACACATCTACTGTACTATTTTTTTTATTATTATTTTGCAATCACATCTAAGTAGTATTAAAATAATACTATTATTTTATAATTTGTGTTATTTTTCTGAAAACGTATTTTTGTATATAAAAAAACTATGATAGAACAACACTCCAAGTGCTTTAAGTCAAAACATTTGCAAACGAAAACCATAAAAAACATATGCCATCCCAATGTGTTGGTGCTGAAGAGGGACCATTCGAAATCGCCAGTTCAAATGGGCCTTTTTTCAGTATCTGGGCTGAGGATGGGATATGCTAAGAAATATAAAAAAAAATTCTCCAAATATTAATAGAATATATAAATATGTTTTTGTTTACATTTCTGTTAAGCTACAAATTAAACTTATTTAATACTTAATATTAATATATTACTAAAAGTCATTATTGTTAGTTTAATATTATTAATACTATGTAAGAATTAACTACTTTTTTGTTTTTATATACATAATAATAATAATAATATATTTAAAATATTGTAAATTACTAATATTAAATTATTATGTTGTCGATTAAAAGTGAATATATGATTTTTTTAATTTTTTTATAAATCACCAAATTTTGAAATAAAAAAATAATAACCAACATTTGAATGGGTTTCATTTGTACCAAGTACTCTATGGCATGTATAAAAAAACAAGGGTTGAAAGATAATACTACAATGAGAAACCAGCAGGATGTTATAACATCTGTCGATGTTCATTTCGTTTCTAAGAAGGTACTATGATTTAACTGTCATATGGGCAATTCCACGGTGTCGAACGTAACCGTTGTACACATTTGAAGCGAGAAAAAGCTTAGAATAAAACATATTTTAGATTCATCTTTTACATAATCGTATAGATCCTTAATAGTACTATCACGCTTGGTTTAGTCTTTTTCAGGCGAAATATTGATTACAAAATAAAGTAAAAAAGGAGCGGTTCGAACGTCACAAAATCAGAAGTAGTTTTTGAGGACATCTTTAAAAATATGAGACACAGCAAATCAAACGCAATATTCTATAGATGACAATTTTATAATGTTAAAAAATAGCCAAGTTTTCGAATCTTCTTTATTTGTTAGAAATATCATGAATAGTTTTTTTTTTTTAAATTTATTTTTTAAGTAGTTCGAACGTGACATGTGTTGAACGTGACTTTATTTCTATGACTATCTCTATATACATATTGGGGCAATTCCATGGTTTTTCTTATTTGCGAAATTAGGGAATTTTGTAAAATCTATATGCCTCAAATTATTGATCACTATTGTTACATTAGAACGTCAATAAAATCAAAATTTTTCAGCTAAATAATCAATTTTTACAGTTATTGTAACAAATATTTTATGATAAGATTGCAATGTTATTTACAATAAAAAAAGGTGACCAAATCATTAATGCAATTTTGGAGTCCATTTAATCGTAAAAGAAACTAAGATAAGCTTTGGACATTTAAATTTAACAAAATTTAAGTATTTGTCTTTACTAACTAATACAAGTCAGAAAAAAAATTTTTCAACTTTTTATTTTTTGATCACGGTAGACCTTTCTGTGGAATTGCCCATATACATTAGGGTTAGTTTTTTTTCTTTGACTTTTGTCGAATATCGAAATCCTCCCACAATATGATGTGAGCATGACAAAATATTACGAACTGCGCTTTTACTTGTCGCAAAATCTTCCGCACTAAATGCAATTACTTTTGTTAAAAAGCGATTTTTTTGTTTTAAAATTTTTCCCAATTTTATTGGCACGCTTATCGCAAACCCAAAGCTGCCGGGTTCGATTCCCGAAAATGGAAATGAAAGGAAATGATTTATCAACATCGCAAAATAAATCAACAAACAAGCTGCAGGAATTTGGCGGTTAAAACTCACAACAATATCGACAATCCCTTGACACAAACCTTGTTTTCTACAAAGGATCATTCCACAGAATTGCCAATAGTAATCGTATGATAATCGGATTACATGCCCGATCGAGTGTAGAAAAATTATATAAAAAAATCGGTATAAAAAATTATCACCCTAGCTACTTCCTCTAGCTGTGTTCCAACACTAACAAAAAACTAAAGTCAAAATAACTGGGCAATGTACTATTTTTCTAGTAGTTGCTGCTGATTTTCAAATCAGTATAAACCCGTTAGTACCGTTCGATCGAAACATAGCGAGCCAGGGAGACCCCGTGCTACTGCACTGTCACCGCTAAAACAACAGCCAAATTTGGACGCAGCAGTTCCACAGCAACAAGAAATCAAAACTAGGCAGGCCAACAAGACTTCATGGTACTGTACTGTTGAATCAGGGTACTGAGAAACGGGCATTAGCATCATCGATTTACGTAATTCAATGGGGCCATTTTGACCCGGTGGACAAACACGTAAAACAGCCAGCAGTATCTAACGGCATTCTGGTAGTTACAGGTAACGAGAGTGTTCAAATACCTCCTTTTTTTAAAAACCCGGTTTCCGAGTTATTCGAAAAATTGATTTTTTAGAAAAATCGGATTTCGAATACAACATTTTAAAGAAACCCGGTTAACCGGTTTTTTTCGGGTTTTCCCAAAAAGTTAAAATAAAAATAATTTGGTTTAAATAAATGCATTTTTTTTCATTTCAGTTTTTTATTCGACCTGTTTTTCTTTAATATTCTTGAAATAATTAGTCGAGCTCAAGGTCTTTTATTTTTAATATTTATTTCGATATTTCGCTATCCGTCGGATAGCATCTTCAGGAATCTTTAAACAATCGGCCTTATTCCCGTAGACGTCGTCGACGCAAAACGACGTCGTCTTGTGAGGACGCTGTAAAATCGGTATTCTCGTAGTCGTTTTCGATAAGTATCGGTTACTATTGACACAAATTTGGTATTCTGTAAGGAAATGTGACGACGACGTTGAATCGAAACGACTCTGAATCTGTCGTCACAGTTGCTAGTAACGACTTGAAACAATTTGAAAGAATAACTTTAGTTTTTGTAAATTTAAAAAAAGGTTTTGTTTAATGACGTCAAGAATAACAATGTCGAGTAACAAATAGGGGCTTGGAAACAAAATCCCTCATAGGTACAAGGATTTTGTCTAATTTTAAGGGGTAATGTGAGAAAATTGGTGAAAACCAATTTAATTCCTTTGGAGCGCCTTTAAGAATCCTTTGCGGTTGTAGTTACGAATCTGGTCTTCTTTATTTGTAGCAAAAATTTTGATATGGGTTCCATCGACATATCCAATAACTCCAGTAAATCCTGTTTTGTTAAAAAAAAAATAGTTTATGCTTCCGATTTGTCATCTTCAGTTACTTCCAATTGTATCCAAGGTGGACAAATCACCTCTCTAATGCATTCAGACAGGAATCTTGCAACTACTGGCTGCACTTACACTTCGGTTGTCTGGCCCCTGTCCAAAGGACCTCAATATTGCTGACAACTTAATTATGACTGAAACATATGTCCTGAGTTCACTTTTCATGATAGGAACTATTTCTATAGGAACTATTACGTAATTAAATGCTGCTATATTAAGACTTAAGTAGTTCTCGAATCTAAAAAAAAGTTGGAAGGCCGGCCAACAGATAACCTCAAATTACGATTTTAACACCGATGAACATACTCGTTATTTGGCAAGTTTAAGATCATCGGATCATAGTCGAAGTATTATCCTTTCCAGTATAAGATTATTTTTACTTTCCTCATCGCTTGAATCTGAATCGGACACAAAAAACATTTCTTCACAACAGTAAATAAAAGTCAAAATGAATCAGCTGATGTACAAATGTTACATCAGCTGTTGTTATTTCTTTCATGTTATCGATTACTAGTCGACGTCGTCTCATAGTAGTTACAGAATACCGAAATAGCATTGATGTGACAACGATGTTGACTCGAAGTGATGTTGACATAAAAACGACGACGATGTCGACGACGTCTACGGGAATAGGGGTGAATAAGAAATACAAATTGTTTTGGTCATTATTTATGTTCACATCACAAGATTAAACAAAACTTACGAGTAACAATTATAAAAAAGTCATTTACATACAAATTTAAAAAATGCAAAAACGTTAACATCTGTTGTTTTTACAGATGATGTGTCTGTAGTTTAATGCTAAGTTCTCAATATCCGATTTGTAGTTCATTCTTCTCTCTTTCGGTATATTGATTATATGCAACATTTCAAGCATAAATCTTTTGCTGTAATGCTGTTCCGTATCCAAAATGTTAACATTTTCTAACATTTACAATAAATTTTGTAACACTTTAACTTTTTAATAAATTTTTGGAATATCTTCCACTTTATTATTTAAAGTTGGAATATTTTTAATTTTGTTATTTAAAATCACCCCTATTCCCGTAGTCGTCGTCGACATCGTCATCGTTTTTATGTCAATGTCACTTCGGTTCAACATCGTCGTCACATCAATGCTATTTCGGTATTCTGTAACTACAATGAGACGACGTCGACTGGTAATCGATAACATGAAAGAAATGACAACAGCTGATGTAACATTTGTACATCAGCTGATTTATATTGATTTTTATTGTGTTTCATGAAAAAATATTTTTGTGCCCGAATCAAATTCAAGCGATGAGGAAAGCAAGAATTATCTTATACTGGAACGGAAAATACTTCGACTATGATCCGATGATCTTAAACTTGCCAAATAACGAGTATGTTCATCGGTGTTAAGCTCGTAATTTGAGGTTATCTGTTGGCCGGCCTTCCAACTTTTTTTTAGATTCGAGAACTACTTAAGTCTTAATATAGCAGCATTTAATTACGTAATAGTTCCTATAGAAATAGTTCCTATCATGAAAAGTGAACTCAGGACATATGTTTCAGTCATAATTAAGTTGTCAGCAATATTGAGGTCCTTTGGACAGGGGCCAGACAACCGAAGTGTAAGTGCAGCCAGTAGTTGCAAGATTCCTGTCGAAACTCTGAATGCATTAGAGAGGTGATTTGTCCACCTTGGATACAATTGGAAGTAACTGAAGATGACAAATCCGAAGCATAAACTACATTTTTTTTAACATAACAGGATTTACTGGAGTTATTGGATATGTCGATGGAACCCATATCAAAATTTTTGCTACAAATAAAGAAGACCAGATTCGTAACCACAACCGCAAAGGATTCTTAAAGGCGCTCCAAAGGAATTAAATTGTTTTTCACTAATATTCTCACATTACCCCTTAAAATTAGACAAAATCCTTGTACCTATGAGGAATTTTGTTTCCAAGCCCCTATTTGTTGCTCGACATTGTTATTCTTGACGTCATTAAACAAAACCTTTTTTTAAATTTACAAAAACTTAAATTATTCCTTCAAATTGTTTCAAGTCGTTACTAACAACTGTGACGACAGATTCAGAGTCGTTTCGATTCAACGTCGTCGTCACATTTCCTTACAGAATACCAAATTTGTGTCAATAGTAACCGATAGTTATCGAAAAAACTACGAGAATACCAATTTTACAGCGTCGTCACAAGACGACGTCGTTTTGCGTCGACGACGACGACTACGGGAATAAGGCCGAATAGTATGCAATTTAAGTGTTCAATTTTGAGTCCATTCTTCTGTTTCGTTTTTATAAAGCTTGATACAGAAAACACGCGCTCATTAATTGTGGAAGTAGGATTTAATGACAAAATCACGTTTAGAAGGATGTTGAATTTTTCTGTCCTCTTATTAAATCTATCGAAAAAGTTGAAATTATCATATAGGCTTGTGTCATTGCAATTTGTTTTCACTGGTAGATTTTGGATGTTATTTATTGTTGTTTAAATCGTTGCAAATACTACCATTAGGGGATTCCTCTATCTCACAATCTGAACTGTTGCTAGACTCTGTCGTTGTTGGGAAAATTGCAGGATAAAGTCTTTTAAAAAGTTCTTTCGCACATTCAATCATTTCCGCCTTTTTAGAATACTTTACAGAGAATGAGTTGTAGGATATTTTTCGGAGCTATGACATATATTTAGGGTATTCAATGTTTGTATTCTTCTTTCCTTAAATCTTGCTATAACTTTGTCTCGCAACTCCCGAGCATATGCGGAGTCCATATTCTTGCGCTGTTTCAGTAATAGAATCATTTGATAACACAAGGGAACAAGGTATTTGTTGTTTAAGAACTGAATATTGGTTTAAAGGTAATTTTGGACGCTGAATTCAAATCTGCACTTGGTTTTTTTGTATCAGCTCGACTTTTCGCGATATACCGTTATGTCCAGAACTAAGGCACTTCCACTACAAATATTTAAATAACTTGAAAACGGTTCACCATATTCAATTAAAAAAAAAACTGAAACTCGTCAACAAAATTATCTTTAATCCGTGCTTACATTGTTTTTAATTTGGCCTAGTAGTTTCAGAGATATCGTTGTAGTTTAAAAAAAAAATAACAATTCTACAAAAAAAAAATTTTTGATTTTTTAAAAATGCATAAAAAAAATAATGCAACAAAAATCACAGTGTTGGTCTTAAAACATTTTTTTTTAAACTGTTTGATTGTTAATTTTAGTCGATCGTGTTTTTATATATTAAATTTATTTAAAATAAATTTTAAATATTTTGATTTAAACAATAAAATAAAAAACACTTTTCTGATCGTAAGCCGAATTTGATGTATCATTTGATACACTTAACGTAAATTTAATATAAAACATTTAGTTTAATATAGTTTGAATCAAATGAGCCATATTTCATTGAAATCTGTGCACAACTTTTGATTTTGTCAACAATTTACGGAGATAACTAAATTTACAAAAATCGCGATTTCCATACAGAAATAACATTTATTAATATGTTTGTGAAAGTGTTACTCGAGCAAACCTTAACGGATCGTTATGAAAATGTATCAGTATTAATATTTTTTGAAACGAACTTATGGAATTGTAAATGGGCGGAATAGCCCCACCCCTTCTGGTACCTCCCATACAAAATTACCTATTTTTGGATAATTAATATATCTTCGATAGCTGACAAACAGACTACCGGAGGATATTTAAATTTGGTCAGTTTATTTATTTTGCAAAAGTAGACAAATTCTAAAAAATCGAAACCGTTGCCATACCCCTTCTGGTACCTCCCATGCAAATGACCGAACTCACCCCAATAGTCTTACATACATATCTTTTTTGTAAGTACACTGAATTCAGTCAAACTATGCGTAAGTTTTACGGTTATGAAAATATGAATCAGGAATGAATTTGCACTATATCGGATCACCCCTTCTGGTACCTCCCATACAAAATTACCTATTTTTGAACAATTAATATTTCTACCTGAACTTCCAAATTGACAACTGCCGATTAATTAAATTTGGTAAGTTAATTAATATTGTAATAGGAGGCAAAACTATAAATAAATTTTCAAATTTGTCATGATTTTTAAAAATACAAAATTTTAATTTTTTTTGGGTAGAAACAAAAAATGCGAAAAATCTGTTATCACCTAACTTAGCATAACTCATTCAATTTTCAATCGATTATTATGTACAATGTACATTGTACATACATGTTTTAGAAAGCTATTTTAATATGATATTCAATAAAGCTAATAAAAACAACAGGGACCGTAATCATTATTAGTTTTATTATAAAAAGTACATAAAAACAACAATTTGCTCCCAACCGATAAACTTTCAGCGTGAAGAAAATTAAAATGTGTAATTTTTTTTGTAATTTTTTTTGAATAAAACAGCCGTTATTCAGTCATTTTATTTTGTTTTATTTTAATATGATATTCAATAAAGCTAATAAAAACAACAATTTGCTCCCAACCGATAAACTTTCAGCGTGAAGAAAATTAAAATGTGTATTTTTTTTTTTAATTTTTTTTGAATAAAACAGCCGTTATTCAGTCATTTTATTTTGTGATATTAAAAAATTTGATTTTTTTCAAAGTTAACAACGATATCTTTAAAAAAAAAAAACAAAATTTTAAAAATCCGGCTAATAAAAAAAAATTATGATTTTTTGAACTATAATTTTTTGGAAAAAAGTCGAAAATACGATTAGTACCTGTAACTTAAAAATTCGAGCTGATGGAGAAAAATGGAGATAAGATTTAAAATCAGCGACCTCAAATTAGTAAAAAACTGCTATAGAATTCCAAACAACACTCAAAAAGTTCAATTTTGTTCCCTTGTGTAGTCTTTTAATTGCGAGCGCTAAAGGCTGATGAGCTGAGCTCAAACCTCTCAAAAATTTTATTTCTTTTGAGCTGAATGGAGTTTCCCCTAAATCCAAAAGCGCATGGTTGACACATGGGTAAATTCTTAGAAACTGTTCAATCATTGAAGATAAGGAGCTCCACCGGTGTTTCAGTTCGACAACGAGCCTTAATTCTTGATTGTGCTCCTGGACTTGTTATTTCGCTCGACTTGTTAAATGAATTAATATGCTTCCGTAATTTTGTGATAATTTGAGTCACGTTTTTAATGAGCTCGTATATTTTTTCGGTAACGTACATTAAAGCCATCTTGCCTTATTTTCCACAGAAGGTGTGAAATAAAGCCATTAAGGCATTATTTCACCTTTGACAATATTTTGAATACAATTTATCAAGCTTTTTCATTACTTTAAGTCGCATTTTTCATTGGTATGGCGTTATTTCCACTTTGATCTGAAATTTAATATGGTGTTATTGCACAACCATGTTGGCAATAAAGCCATATGGCTTTATTACACGACGCCTGATTTTTAGACTTCCACTATTTCGCCGCATTCATCATTGGCACTATTTTCGTCGTAAAATAATTTTTCTAAATTAATTTGAAATTGAATTTTAAATTTTACAAAGCTTCTAAAAATATTCTCGTTTACAAAATGTAAAAAGTGATTTCTAAATTAACCGGCATACGGTTTTAAATAAAAAAAACCGGTTTACGGTTTTTCAGTTTCGTTTTGAACACCCTACAGGTAACCAGATGCTGCTGTATACGACGAAACGAAATCACAAAACGACTATACGAAGTTGCGGAAGGTTTAGGCCGAACAAGGACCAGAAAGAACCCATCCAAACATGGTATAATGGGCACAAAGCAGGCATGGGCTAGTGTGGCTTTGGTTAGGAATAATATTCTGATACACCTCGCGACCCAGAATCATATCGACGTGGCCGGGTTCATGAATGTCTGGATCAGCCATGGTCCCGGACCGGTGCGGGAGCTCTTTTCAGCGGAGTGACGACGTTTCGACTATCTACCAGACGTGTCGTCACTGATTTTGTAGCGGGGATAATATCGCAGATAGTGCATGCGGTTACACATAACGCAATGACGCATCGGTAGTGATGATCGAAGGCGTCACATCAATATTGGGAACCTTCTTGGGCTACGACTGTAGGTGCTGTTGCATCTGGCATTTGCTTAATCGAGCAAATTTCGTTGCATATTCCTCGGATATGTTTTACTAGGGTATGTAACGATATTGGCAAAAAAACAAATAGTAGATTGATAGTGAGTTTTATTTATAAAGTTTTATTTTTCCTACAAAAAATAATGAATTTGAACTGATTGTTGTAATATTACTCAAAATTAATCGTTACCAAATGTCCGAAATCATAGTACGGAGAGTATCATTTTTTTCTCTTGAAAAGATAAAAATACCTAAGGAGAAAAAAAAATTTTATCTTTAAAGAAAAATATTATTTTTTCTCAAGATAAATATTTTTTTCTCGTGAAGTAATTTTAAATATGAAGAGTACAATTTTTTATCACACTCACGAGATTTATCTACCAAGCACTCATACGAGAATTATATCTACTCGTTATAAATTAATTCTCACTCATGAGTTTGATCATGAAATGATGTTAAGGAGGAGAAATTATCTGCTAAAAAGTGTCGTCCATTGTACGCGTGTGTGCGAGCGCAACAACAAATTTATGAGAAATATTTTCTGTGCTCCAGTATATTTGTGTTAATAGGGAAAAAGGCGGACAGCGAATTCACCAACATGGAATGAAGTCGAAGCCGTTATGAACAAGTTGAGCGAGTACAATTTGTACAATTCTAATAAATATGTGGTAAATTTGCACACCCAATTTCGGAATATCAGAAACTATTGTACGAGCGACAAAATTATTATTAAAATTATTATATTATGCAATGGAGAGAAGACAATGTTTCGATTGTGAATAGGTGGGTGGAGATATTTATTCATCACAATAACGCTGATTGCGAATTCAAAGAAATGGCCACGATCGTTGAATATATTTTATGTTTGCCAGGAACTTCAGCATTAGTGGATCGAATCTTCTCTGCAGTGAACAAAACTTGGACGTCAGACCCGATTAGATGTGCAAACATTGAAGGCGATTCTAACCGTCAAATGTAATATGAAGTACAAATGCGTTGATTTCTACAATTACCTTAAAACGAAGCCGGCATTGCTTATTCAAATTGCTTCAAACGACAATTACCAAACAACCACAAAAGCTGATTCTGATGCGAAAAGTACTGTTTTTCCAAATCGATGTACTGCTTTTATAAAAAATTACAGTGAAATGTACTGTTTTTGGTCCAAAAAAATACACGAGCGTTTCTCATGAAAGATAGAAAATATAACTTACGTAAATAAAAATTACTTTCACGAGAATTATTTTTTTTGTCTCTGAGCCTGTATAACAAAACAAAAGATAAAAATTAAAATACCTTACGTGAAGCGAGATTTTCCGTACTATGTCCGAAATAGTTAATTATGATGAAAATATATTTCTTTTATGTCATTTATCATAAATCTATATTCTCAAGGTCGTCAGCATTAGATGTGCTGGCAAGGACCATCAATGCAGAACCTACCTAAGAAATAGGGTATTATTAATTTAGCCAGGAATATTTTCCACTATGAAAATTAAAAATTTGATCAGTTGTTGCAGTTCAAGTAAAACATTATCCCGCAAGAAAGAAAATAAATACAAATAATTTTGCCATTTTGGTCTTTGGATATCACTATTATATGATACCCGTCCTCTTTCATATTAAGAAAAAATTAATTAAGAAAAAAAAAAATTTGTATAATTTTTTTTTTTTTTTGGCGTAGTTACGTTTGGATTTTGACCTATATATGAAGTTCTAGTTTATTTGTTTGTTGAGGAGTTGGCTTTACGCAGAAGGTTTCCAAAAATTTTATCTCGACATTTCGATTTTTCCTGATTTAAAAATTAAAAACGGAAACGTTATTTTTCATAAAAAAAAAATGAATAAAACGCAATTTTTCAAATGTATTTAGCCAGTTCCGCAAAATTTTGAAATTTTTTAAGTTTAGGTGGCATAAGTCTTGATGGCCGTTTGATTCCAATTAATTTGGTACTCCTTCTGGCATAATTGCCCGTCAAAATATTAAGCTTCGGCAAAAAAATATATAGAAAAAAAATATGTTCTAAAAATATTTTTTTTAATTTTTATCATAAAAAAATAGTGGTATCCAGAGACCAAAAAAAAAATAATTATTTGTAAAATAGTGTTATCAATAATTTTTTTTTATTGAAACAAAAAAAAAGTGGTGAGGAAAATTTCAGGGACCGTAATCATTATTAGTTTTATTATAAAAAGTACATATTGTATGAAACCGTCATTGTAACTCAAAAAACTAATGATACAGTTCGATTCCGTCGAGTCCGGCCTTGTCTTTTTTTCGACTATCACAGTGTATTTATTAAGCTAAATTTATATTTAAGACATTCACGAGTCAAATTTCAATAAGCTTATAACATGCGCAAAATAAAAAAGAATTCAGCGTACTCACAAAAAAATTTATGTAAATCTAAGAGGGTGAATCCGGTCATTTGTATGGGAGGTACCAGAATAGATGTGTCAAAGGTTTTAGTTTTCTGAGGGTTTATCTGTTATTTGTCCAGTAGTCCGTTTGAAAGATATTGGCAAAATATAATTTGTCCAAAAATAGGTAACCTTGTATGGGAGGTACCAGAAGGGGTTGACCGATATAGTTCACATTCCCTACCCAAATTTTAGCATGTATTCATCTTACGCAAAATTTGATGGAATTCAGTGTCCTTACATAAATGATATGTATGTTAAACTATGGGGGTTAATTCGGTCATTTGTATGGGAGGTACCAGAATATATGTGTCAAAGGTTTTAGTTTTCTAAGGGTTTATCTGTTATTACAAGTGGATTAAACTGACCAAGTTTAAATGTCCTCCAGTTGTCCGTTTGAAAGTTATTGGCAAAATATAATTCGTCCAAAAATAGGTAACTTTGTATGGGAGGTACCAGAATGGGTTTAACCGATATAGTCCATATTCATTCCCGAGCCAAATTATAGTATTCATCTTACGCAAAATTTGATGGAATTTAGGGTTCTTACAAAAAAGATATGTATGTAAATCTATGGGGGATAATTCGGTCATTTGTCTGGGAGGTACCAGAAGGGGTATGGCAAAGGTTTCAGTTTTCTTCTGATTTGTCAACTATTACAAGATAGTTAAACTGACCAAATTCAAATATCCTCAAGTTGTCCGTTTGGAAGTTATGGAACAAATATTAATTATCAAAAAATAGGTGATTTTGTATGGGAGATACCAAAAGGGATAGGAAATTCTGTCTATTTATAATCCCATTACTTAATTTTGGAAAATATAAATACTGGAAAATTTTCATAAGGATCGCTTATGGTTTACTAGAGTTATCCTGCCTATACCTCAGGGTGACGGTATAATTAAGAAAAAAAAATTCATAGTTCGAAAAAACACCTTTTGAGGAATTTCGTTCTTTTATAAAAATAATTTTGTGTACCTTGCGGAACTGTCAGGTATCAGAGTTCTAAATTTTCCGAACTTATTGCAGTTTGTTCATTAGAAATGTCGTGTAGAATTCAATTCGGTTGCGTAGTCGGAAAGTGAAGATGATGGTGGTTTTCTTCTGACGACAGTGATTATGAACCAGATTTCGATTTTGTGTCTGCCTTCCGAAATGAAATGCAGTTTATTATTTTGAAATTATTTTTGACTAATTTGATAATTTAATTGACACATCCATGTCTGAATTCGTGTTTGAATCGATAGACCGAATATCGGTTTCGATAACTGATTACTATAGGGTTAACGTGCTTCTTCGCAGTAATTGACGGCGTCAATTAAAAAAACGGTAACAAAGCAAACTAGTGGCGACTCATTGACGTTGCTAAATCATGTGGCCTTGAACACTTTTCGATCGCTGATCAATTATTGTTTTTAGTTATACTCTGTATATTTAGTTTCTTTTCTTTTTTTATTATCAATTTAATTAAAACTGTTGTTTTACTTCCCTGCACCATTTTTATGCGTATTTATTTATTATTTGAGCGACAAAAAGCTTTAATTGCTATTTAGTGCAACAAATAAGTGTCAGCGTAGCTCTATTATGAGCCGAGATGAAAATCTGTGCTGGTACCATGGGAAACTATCCCGTGAACTTGCAGAGGAGCTTATAAAAAATGGTAAGTCTTTCGAAAATTGTCCAGTTCCTGCATCAACTAATGCGACTGTACAGAAGGGGCAGAGGACGGCAGTTTCCTGGTACGCGAGAGCAACACAGCAGCGGGAGATTTCGTGTTGACTCTGTTGCATGAGGGCGAGGTTTGTCACTATCAAATTCGACGTCATGGCGAAGACGCCTTTTTCTCCATTGAAGATAAAGTGAAAATTTTGCATGGATTGGATACGCTGGTAGAGTTCTATCAGCAAGCTCCCAATGGTTTAGTTACGAACCTAAAGAAACATATACGAAAGGACCCGCCGCCCAATGACACTCGAAGTCATGGCACCACGAATCTGTTGCATCGTGCTGTTATTAACAACAATCATATTGTCGTGTCTGAGCTACTCAAATGCGGTTACCGGAATCTAGATGCCAAGAATCAAAATGGGCAGACTGCAATGCACCTGGCGGCCTTGCACGGCGATGAGGCCATGTTGAACCTGCTACTGAATGCCGGAGTAAATGTTAATTGTATGGACACGGAAAATTATATGCCCTTACACGTAAGCCAGATGCTACATCATTGTATGTAGGTCAATTTTTACCTTTATTTACATTTTATCCGCAGTATGCCTGTCGCCACCAACCTGCTTCCTTCATACGAACTTTGATCTCGGCTCAGGCCAATGTTCAAGGCCGTAATATTAGGAATGGATATGTGCCATTGCACGAAGCCGCAAAATGCGGCAACCTGGACGCGGTGAAAGAACTATTGGCTGTACATGTACCACTGCTACCACGTACTTCGATGGGGGAATTTCCCATTGACTTGGCAAAAGAGGCAAATCGGGAGGAAGTTTCGGCATTTTTAGAGGCCTATAAGCTAAGACCTGCTAACACATACAAGTCGCAATGGTATCATGGAACTCTGAACCGCGAAGAGGCCGTCGATGTATTAAAAGCCTATGCAGACAATTTGCGAACACAGCAGCAAAAGGAAATGTCCTCATCTTCTGCAGCAGCATTAGATGATGAATCAAAACCAGTTGACAACATAGATACCTCTGGTTGCTTTTTAATTCGATTTTCCGAGCGCAAAAATGCTGGTTCTGGATATGTTCTTACGTTGCTCTTCGATGATGTCGCCAAGAATTTTATTATTTCTCAATCGGTTAGTAAATTTTAGTATTTTTATAAAGAAATTATGTTAACAAATAGTCACACTGCGCAGGCAAAAAGATTCCGCAGGAATATTTTATCGCTAATGGTTGTACTGTTTAAAATGACTATAACAAACAATTGGGATTTATTTTGAATATTGGTATCTTTATTTGAGCTAAGACGAAAATAATAGTTTTTTTCATCTGCATTCTGCTTTTTTAAATTCATATAGTTTAATCCTAGCTTCATTAATAATTTTCTTTTCTTTAATAACAAAAAAGTTTTATCACTTTGTTTTTCACGTTTGTTCTTCCAGTCTAAATATTTGTACATTGACGATGGCCCCTTCTTACCATCACTCGAACACTTAGTTGAGCATTTCATGCGATTTGCCGATGGATTGCCTGTTAATTTGAAGTATCCTGTTCTACCCAAACCCAAGCCGCCATTACCACTATTTTCTACAATGCCAAGATCATCACAAAGGAAATCATCTGATGCCATACAAGTGCCACAGAATCAAACTGTACAAAGTCCCACAGGGGAAAAATCACCACTCCAATTGCCACCAAAACATACACTGGCGCATTCCATAAGTCACCATCACAGTACTAATACAAAGAAAAAGTCCAAGGAACATACATCGTCTGTTTTTAGCACATTACGGTTGAAGAGCCCCAAAAAATCCAGCATCTTGGAGACGATGAATACTTTGCGTAAAAATAAAATTAAACAAAAGTCAAACTCGTGTGAAGACAAAGCTAATATTGGCGACAATGACGAGGAATTAAAACAGGCGGAATCTTTATTGAAAAATATATCTTTCTCCACAGAGTTCTCTAGTCTGCAGAAAGTCGCAGCCAATAACAATAATGTGCCGGATGAATTCTATAATGTACCGAGAAACAATGCAGCCATCGTTAACGATACTAGAACATGCGAAAATATTCAGCCCTCTTCACGCTCAATTTTGTCAATTGAGACTAAGACTGATGCAGAAGTTGAATACTTTACCAAAAGCGACGTTGTTATTGAACGTGAAAGAAATGCAATGTAAATTTTCCTATTTATTATGAAAACTTTACAAATTATTTGTTGTTTATACTTTTTTCAGAACTACTTTGCCGACACCGAATGCCAATGGTTACGTACCGACAATCGACATACGGGTTTTTAGGGAACCGACTGATAATGATGGCAACTATGTCTCAAAGGAAGTGTTAGAGGCATCTGCAGCTGAGTTGAGAGAGTTCTCCAATCACCCAGAGAGATTAGATTCATTAATATCTACAACATCTAATGAAAGCGAAATGTTGCGTTATCTGAACCGCCAAACCAGTACTGCTTCCACTTTAACACAGAACTCAGAATCAACAAACTCAAAACTTAATTATATAATTTCTCGTGACTGCCTTACACTCGAATCAATTGTAGGTGAAGGCGAGTTTGGCTCGGTTTATAGGGGTTTTCTAATACAACGCGTGACCGAAACAGGAACCGAGGTTCGGCGACGTGAAGTTGCAATAAAAACATTGCGAGACGAACACTGTCGCACAAATAAACAAGAGTTTCTGCGAGAAGCATCTGTAATGATACGGCTTAAACATCACTGTATTGTTCAGTTGGTTGGCATATCAAAGGGAGAAACTTTAATGATGGTTCAGGAACTAGTACCGCTCGGGTCAATGCTGCATTTTATACTCGATCATAAGGACAAAATAAATCCCAATTATGAATTGAAATTATGGGCTTCACAAATTGCTTGCGGTATGTAGAATAAACATAAATATTGGCTGCTTCAAAATATTAAACATTTTTATACCAACAATCAGGTATGCAATACTTGGAATACCACCATTTCGTGCATCGCGATTTGGCAGCTCGTAACATTTTACTGGCATCTCGAAATCAAGCTAAAATAAGTGATTTCGGTCTGTCTCGTGCTCTGGGAAATGACAATGATTGCTACCAAGCAAGTCAAGGCGGAAAATGGCCCATCAAGTGGTAAATGCATTGTGTATGTATCTCAGTATAAAATATGATTTTATTTTTATTATTTTTTTAAAAAGGTATGCTCCAGAAAGTTTTAACAATGGTATATTTTCGCATGCCAGTGATGTGTGGTCGTTTGGCATTACTTTATGGGAAATGTTTACATTGGGTGACCCTCCATATGGTGATATACGTGGCGTTGATGCTATTCAACTAATCGAAAACGGAGAACGCTTGCCACAACCAGTCTTGTGTCCATTGCACATATATGAAATTATGTTGAATTGTTGGAATTACAAAGCCAAGGATCGCCCTACGTTCCGATATTTAACGGACTTCTTTGCCCGAGACCCAGACTACCAGAATATAGTTGAATTAATCAAAACAGAACATATCAGTTGAATTGATAATATCATTGTAAGACAATGTATAATTTTAAATACTATATTTTTGTGAATTTTATGTGCAATTATTATCATCATATACAACGAATATTATAATATTTGTGTATGATTAGTATTTTTACATATGTATGTAGTAATCTTCTTTATGTGTCAAAAAGGAATCGATTTCCTGTACGATTTCCAATCGATAAGTATTAAAAAGAAAATATTCCATATATGTTTGTTATGAGTGCATGTCTACAATATTTTCGTGCTATTGTGTCATTGGTATATATTAAGTTTACAATGTGTTTGCAGACAGTTTATGTCGGCTAAATAAAAATGCAGCCCTACAGCAATTATTACAGATGTGCATTGAGATGTAGTTTATTTGAAGGAATCAAAGATTGCAAAAAAAATTATTGTCGAAATGTCAAGAGCTAAGAAAAATAATATTCTCCGCAATATAATAATTGTACTATTCCGTGTTTTGAAAGAAATTTATAAAAAAAGTTTTTAATTAAAAATATGAAGGTGGTAGTGAGGTTGACTGGTAAGTAGAGGGGAGATATGGGGCTCCCAACCGACCATAATATCGGATGCCATGGTGGAATCCCATCAAGAATGCCAGCGCCGCCAGCAATTGACCACAGAATTAAGCCGTCTTTGGCAGTCTACAGAATGTTGACAAAATGGTGCCCGTCCTTTTTATGTAGGGAGTGTCCGGAAATATAAGTCCCGTTTGGGTCCAGTTGTATATTAATAAATTTTTATTTTATTTCTCGCTCGGGCATATAATCCGATTATCATGCTATTATTGATGGCAACTCTGTTTAGTTCTTTTGTAGATAACAAGGTTTGTGTCAAGGATAGTAAAGTGTTGTTGTTGTTGTGAGTTTTAATCGCCAAATTCCACCAAAGATTGCACCAGCTGGTTTTGTTGATTTATTTGCGGTGTTGATTAATCTTTTTCCTTGGCCCGTGCGCAATCTGGATTTTTGTAGTGGAAGCATCTAGGATGAGTTTTGTTGGCAGGAGAATTCGAAAATATTTGGAAAGTAATTTTTTATTAATGTTGATTTGGACTGTTCCCCGGCCGGGAATCGAACCCGGCACCATCGGATTGCTAGTCTACGTCGCTTCCACTGAGCTATCGAAGGCAGTCGCAAACGTTGGTGCAGGCGGTCGATCCACAGCTGATCCAGACGAACAGTAAACCGCGATGCATGCCGCATTTCTCCCACAACAACAGGTTGATCAGCAACAAGCCATGGTGACCCAGCGGAACAGCTTTAAGGTGATGTGTCCCAATGACACATGAAACCCTCTACCAAACTGAAACTCCTTGCCATATTTACCTCCACTAGTGGGAAGTCGGCGAAGCGTGCCCGTTCTGAAGATGATTCCACTTAAAACGAACTGGGTGGAATATTGATGCCTTGTTACAACGGAACTGTTGCGAATTTTTAATATTGCCAGACGATTACGGATATCGAAAATCTATTACAGGAAATGACGAGGGTGATATATGGCGGTTTAAAGGTGTCATGTTCTTTTACTTACCCAGGAGGAAAATCTCAGCCAGTATGGTGAATGAAGAGCTGAGAAATAAACGGAGGAACACAAGGATGTTATTCAACAAGGTCATGTGGTCTAAGGAACATACGGATTGGTGCGCCTATCGCATAAGCTTCAACGAATATAAAAGGGATCTAAAGCGGGCTAAGTGATTTTCACTAAATCGCTGTTTCAGGCGATTTCTCTCAAAGGGCCCCAATGCACTCGGATTTGAACAGAAGCCACTCTGTGATTGGACTAAATCCGAAGAGGAGACTTTTAGCACTTCTCGGAATGCGAGAATATAGATGTACATGGAATGCATTGGAGGTCGCCTGAAACAGCGGATACAGTTTATGGCTCACTAGTGAGCGACGTAATTAGCGAGGAAAAGGTAAAAGAATAGGGGGTTACTATGTAACTCGATTCGGAAGTTAAAAAACGGTCGAAAGTTGTATTCGATCCGAATTTAAATTAGTATCACGTTACTTTTTTATATTGGGTAAAAAGTGCTACCACTTGGCAATACTTTCGAATGTATTAATTAAACCTGGCAGCATCTTTTAGCAAATGGCAAAAAAGTAACAATGAAAAAAGTAAACAACAATTAT
Source organism: Muscina levida (assembly GCA_964034835.1). Taxonomy (NCBI): domain Eukaryota; kingdom Metazoa; phylum Arthropoda; class Insecta; order Diptera; family Muscidae; genus Muscina; species Muscina levida. The sequence continues at coordinate 75,973,168 of OZ035884.1, forward strand.
TTAGTAAAAACAAAGACGAGCGATTGGAACGAATGACTGGTGTTTGTGGTGTGATGGGATGGGAGAACCTGACGATCAACACGGTGGAGAGTTTAAAACAATTGCAACTTCTTGCTCGGTGTGTCTACATGTTGTCGGAGTACACTATGCACTATGGTACTCATATTATTTCAATATATTCGAATTTGTTGTTAAAAGGTTGTTAAAACTCTTTACCACTTCCAGCATAAGGCTCGCCCTCCATGAGCCTAAATATTTCAAATGAGCTCAAATAGGGAGCTGGGCTCATTTGAAATTTTGTCGACTCGGTCAGGCAAAGCAAACTTTTGATGGAGTACTGAAAGGTAACAAGGGTATTTTGCACAGGGATTGAAAAGACTCCAAAACACTCTGCTCAACACATTTTAAACGTCGGTAATGAGCGCAGGCGAACTCAAAACACAAGAGTTTAATGATCGAAGATGCTTCGCACACAGAGTCAGCACATAACAAAACTCTTTTGTACAATTTTTTCCTGAGCACTCAAAGATGGTGTGCACACATAAACGAGCGACGTCGTACACTAAAAGATTGGTAGAGAAGAAGAAGAAATATAGCTGTATATGTGTAAATATATGTATGTATGTGTTTTTTTCTCTATATGAATATTCATGTGTTACTCCGTGTTTGGGTATTTTCGTTTCTCAGTGCACATATGAGTTGTGTCATCTTTATCGCACACACGACGGGAGTCAGAAAAAAGAGCAACATCGTTTTCCGACACTTAGCGAGATGTGTTTGCATGTTAACATGCTCAACGGTACAGAGTTTGTGTCACATTTACCTCTCAAACACTCTCATGAAAAGAGTTTTGCATACATTTTGTGCACATTTGTGAGTTTTTTTCAAACGCTGATTTTGCATATCCGTACTAGTACTCCCATCAGAAAAGCCACCATCTTCAAGTCTCCTATTACACTTTTGATATGTAACTTCAAGAATACAAATTTTAATGTTAACTGGTTTAATGTTGTTGTTGTAACAGCTAGAGGAAGTAGCTGGGGATATAATTCTTTATACCAATTTTCAATTTATCGGCACTCGATCAGGCATCAGAGATCAGCACCGATATACCGCAACCGCCGGTGCACCGCGTCCGAACTTAGTATTTTTCATACGCAAGTGTTCGAAATATCGAACGAAAACTGATGCGGTGGAGTAAAGCTCTTTCTTGTGTTTACTTTTTTTTGTTGCAATAGTTTAGCATCGTATCAAAAAAAAAAAACAAAAATGTGACGCTTTGTTGTGTGTGCTTGTTTTATGGTGGTGGTTTAGCACAACAACGAAGAAACACAAACAAAAATATTACGAAGAAGAATACGACGTCGGTGCGATCGCCACCAACATACTAACCGCCTCGCTGTGGATTTGTACCGTTTTCTTTTTTGCTTATTTTTTGGAGACATTCTTTATAGGTCAGGAAAATGCATTGAAAAAGTTCAATAGTTTTGTCTAAAACAAATGTATGATCTGACATTTTAAAACTCTTTTGTTTCTGTTGGAAATCTGTCGGCCTTATGAACTTGTTTTAACATTTGTCGCCAAAACATAAGCAAAAAAAAACGTAACAAATCGACAGCGAGGCGGTTGGTATGTTGGTGGCGATCGCACCGCCGTCGTATTCTTCTTCGTAATATTTTTGTTTGTGTTTCTTCGTCGTCGTGCTTAACCACCACCATAGAAAAAGCTCACACAACAAAGATTACATTTTTGGTTCATGGTTTTTTGATGCGGTGGCAAACTATCCCGGTAAAACAAAACAATATAACAAAAGGCACAAAAATATCCAAGCAGTTTGTTACCGCAGCCGCATAAACAGCGAGTACACCAGTAGTGGCGAAAACTCCTATCGCCGTAGATCACTGTCAGGCATGTAATCCGATTATCATATGATCATTGTTGGCAACTCTGTTTCCTTTCTTGTGAAGTTAGCAAGGTTCGTGTCAAGGGATTGTTAGGTTGTTGTTGTGAGTTTTAATCGCCAAATTCCTCCAAAGATGGCGCCAGCTGTTTTTGTTGATTTATTTTGAGATAGTATGAATGATATTATGAATAGTTTGAACATTGGTCAGATCTGGCCAAAAAGTAAAATTTTGAAGAAAAAAAACCAAATTGCGAATATTTTTTTCAAAAATTGCTTGCATTTAGCTGATATTGTGCCTAAGGGAATTTTTGGGGTCTCTGATTTCGAATCTGGAGCCAAAATTAAAAAAGGAAATTTTTTTCAAAAAATGCTGGAATTCAACCGATATTTTACCTATGGGGGTTTTTAGTGTCTCTGGTTTCGAATCTAGAGTCAAATTTTGAAGAAAAAAACGAAATTGCGAATATTTTTTTTTTTAAATTGCTTGCATTTAGCTGATATTGTGCCTAAGGGAATTTTTTTGGTCTCTGATTTCGAATCTGGAGTCAAATTTAAAAAAAGGACATTTTTTTCAAAAAATGCTGGAATTCAACCGATCATTACCTATGGGGGTTTTTAGTGTCTCTGGTTTCGAATCTGGAGTCAAATTTTGAAGAAAAAAACCAAAATGGGGGATACAAAATGGCGGATATTTTTTCCCAAAATTCTGGAATTCAACCGATATTGTGCCTTTGGGGGTTTTTGTAGCCGCCGATTTCGAATCCGGGAAAAAATAATATTCAAAAAAGCTTGAATTTAAGTGATATTGTGCATAAGCGTGTTTTCGAGGTCGCTGATTTCGAATTTGAGAGTGGGAAATATCCCACCACTAAACACGTTATTTTCGATTATTTTCTGACTCATGCACCTTAATGGCTTATAGGATAAATCCTTTTCCATGCTAACTCAACAGGGAATGGTCGGATTTGCCAAATTCTTGTATCAAAAGATGGGCAATATCAAAATTAATATGTTAAATACAATAACTTGCACTGATGTATTCAATTAATAATGCTAGCCTGTTTGATAAAGCTGGGGTGATATTCTTTGGCCAAGGGTAAATCATGTCATTCCAGGACAGATATCCAATTCAACGTTCATGATTGGTAGTATGGTTAGCTTATTGATGTATTAACTTATTTTTTGTTTATTTTATTGTAGTTACAAACAATTGGTCTTTGTACGATCTGACCGCCTCAATTTTATTTTAAAAAATGATTTTTGATCAACACGTTAGTCAGAAATTGATGCTGATACCTCCAGATTATTTTTTACGCTGCGTTGCTTTGGTAATTTTTGATATCCTATATCTGGTCGATTAATGCCGATTATTTCGGTAGTTGAATTGCATTGAGTTCCAACAAAATGACATGTACAAAAGACTTGAAAGTTTGTTATAAAAGTAAAGTGTTTTACATATATTTTATAAAATATAACATTATAAAAGTTTAAAATATTAATTGATATTGAAAATAATAATAATAAACAAAAAACTAACATTAATTGCATATAACAACTACACGTTAAAAGTATTTATACTTCTAATCTCGCAGAAGTGTATTAAACTCTGCGTGTTTGGATAACCTTAATTCTCACAATCCATTTATTGCCTGCTTAACATTTTCCGTTGACACCAATTTCAAAGCCCTTATGATGCCATTCAAATTTTTTTCATTATATGGTTTATTTTGCAAATGTGATACGACCGGAACACGTTCCCCACTTGGCATCACTATACCAATGTCAGTCATCAAACCCTAATTAGAAAAGGATGTCAGTAGTAAGAACAAGACAATTTAATTGAGACATACCTGTTCAACTTGAACGTTTAATTTCATTTTCAATTGCTTGTCACCCTCAGCTTTTAGCGACAAATCCTTTTCCACCGTAAACTTGGGCGTTTTACCCAAAACCCATTCCCACGAACTGAATTCTTGGCGTAAAGCGTCTATTCCGGGAAACCATTTTTCAGTCGGGTTGACCAATTGAAATCCGCGTTGTTTCATGGTTTGTGTACTACCTCCATCTTCTAGCTCGGTGGCAGATGTACGTAAGAACTCATAACCCACTGCAGACAGTAGTTGCGAAACATTCACGCTGCGATTGATATCACAGAGATTCTTAATTGGAGAACGCACAGATGCTGTAGCTTTGCTAATATAGTTTGCCTGCAATGGGATCGCTATTAATCAAATAACAAACAGCATTAGTAAAATTGCTTACATCTTCTTTGACCAACGATTCTCCCAAATGTAATTTATTAGCACTCACTAACAATGTGCAATGATGATAGGCATTGGGGTGTCCCAATTTAGCTGCCGTGCCAGAAATCTGAAATAGCAAAAATTAAATTCAATCAAAACATCAAGACAAATACATATATTGACGTACTACATTCTGTACGAGATGAATGGAAAAATAAAAAAGTTTTTGGGTCAAAAAGTCGCATGGTGATACGTATCAGAATATAGTACAAACACATAATGAGAACAACAACATAAAAACAAATGTTGTCCACAGACTACCGTAGAACAAAAACAAGTCTCCCAAAGTCAATACCAAATCTAAAATAGAATACATACTTATAAACTGTGTGTGTGTGTGTGTGTACATAAAATGATAAGATAATTGCATTTTAATGTCCGAACTAATGTCTTAGCAGATACGTCTTAGCAAAATAGGAATATCAAAGTCTAAATGTGAATTGGGCTAACTGAATATTCTTATATACCAAACAAAAAACAAGCATGTGTGTTTCGCGACAAATTCTATTACTACCTTATATGAAGAGAAAATAATATAAAAGAAAAAACTTAGAATAATCTGATAAAAACCGTGAATCGTCACAAAGATTAACATAAAGATGTAAGAGTTTACCATGAAAGCTACACATTTAATTGAACGCAGCAGATATCTTTGGTCCTATTTACAAAATTCTTAAAGAACATTTGGCTCATGAATAAATGGTTATTTGTTTTATGAAATTTGAGCAACAAACTTGTTTTTCTTTCATTTTTATATTACATTTATTAAGTTATACATCTCATATCACAAATGTGGCCAAATCGCATCGTTGTGTCCAACCAAAAACCTTTGAATTCGTTAATAATATCCATATGAAGTCCAAAAGGGCACTAACCGGTAATAAATTTTCTTGTTTGTTTACGGCTCAACCAAGTCTAAAGGTTCTAATCAATTTTATTAAATTTTAATGTTTGGGCATTGTATAGCGGAAACAATGAGCGAATATATTTCCAATGTATACTCAAACGTTTCTAATAAAAGCGTACATATTTCTAAAAATATTGCCTTTTAAAAGTATAGTAAAATATCTTTCAGATTTTTATTCGACCTGTTTTCCTCAATATCATTGAAATAAGTAGTCGAGCTCACGGCCTTTGATTTTTCCGCCGGATAGCATCTTTAGGAATAAGTAACAATTAAAAATGCGTCTTTTACATACCAATTAAAATTTTTTTATAGCTATTCACGAAACACAATTTCTAAGTCAGATATGGTCAATTAGTAACAGGTGAACGGAAGTTCATAAATAAATAATGCAATCCTGCGTATTAAAAGACATGTAAACTCCCTACATAAAAGTCTAAGAACACCAACAACTATGTCCCGATCAGACAAATTTTCTGCATTCTATTTCCCTTCAATTCATGTTCTACAAATTAGAATAAATATGAATATGCTAAAAGATTAAATAACATTGTGACAAGTCTTTACACCCCATGAATGAGCTATGGAATAGCTTCTCGTGTTATTGTGAATTAACACACTTTCTATTTTTAGACTCACTCAACGGCACCTACTAGCTAGGAGCTTTTACTAGACTTTTTACTGCGAAGTTGCTGTCGACAACATCAAGGGTAAGTAGGTTAGGTTAAGTTGTGGACACGCGTTATCTGATTAAGATTAGACAACACTAAACGTCGAGAAATGTTGTGAATGCAATATCAGATTTTTTTAATTCGAAACATTTTGGCACTTCAATCTTTTATGAAAGAAATCTACTAAAACCCTTTAAAAAATTTTAATTTGGTATTTTTTAAGATATTCGAATCTATTTATCGGACTATAATACGAGAAAAAATTACGCTACTAATATTAGCTTTAATTTCTTGTATATAGTAGTAGTTTTATTTTAAATTTAAAAGTCATTGTTGTCTGCTTTATTCTAGATTAAACGGCCATATAGCGTCAATATACTTGAGGTAGCCTTCAATGATCTTTAATAATAAATAAAGTGGAATTATTTTTTTAAACATTTTTACTGGAGTCGTCGGCACTTAAGGTCGATGTGCATCGCCTTCCAGGTCTTCTATATAACCTAAGTATCTTTGCCTCTTCCTAAAACTGTTCAGCGAGCATAGGCAAAAGTAGTTTAAGTACACTTTTTGATGGCAATATATTGGCCTATTTAATGAAAATAGAAAAGTTTTGAGCACAAAAAAATACATAATTAATTAAAACGAATGCTAATCTAACTTGTAAGTTTTGAGCCATAATATTTGCTATTTCTCTTGTATTTACAAATACGCTACAATTTAAGGCCTGTTTCGACTTGGCACCTCTTCTAATCATATAGGCTTTTTGTTTAAACTATTGCGTTTGACATAAGTCTAGAATTAACCGCTATTCCAAGAATACTGAAATATGGACATCTACCAAAAAAGGTTTACCCAGAGAATAAAATTCAAACTGTGTAGAAAAACTTTTTACTATGTAATAATTAAGTATTCCGAGGAACGACTTAAAGATTGGGCTTTATGTATAGATAGTGGGCTTTATGAAAGAGTTTTATTTATTTTAAAGAGAAAGAGTTTTTGACCTGATATTGCTTTTAAAATAGCATGTATTGTTGCTTATAATCATTTATGCATTTTCATCCAACCGTTCCGCTAAAATTCTACGTCTAACTACAATTATTATGTCTAAGAATACAAAAACTCAATTTTGAAATTTATACTTTTTAGTTAATGTAGCTAATTCGTATAATAATAAAAGTACACAAGAAGTCTTATTAAAAAACTTTTAGAACATGCATACATATGTCTGTAGTTGATTTGCAGTGACACTGAGAAACAAAGTAAGTATACGCTTTCTGATTATGTACAACTAACCTTTTTGTCATTGATGACTATATCATCACGCTTGTTGATTTCCGTCTTGATAGCCCATTCGCGGAAAAGCGCGCGTGTTATAATGTTCAAATTATATTTACGGTTATATCTTTCACGAGGAGTAAAGAATGTACAATTTAGGTTGCCCTGGTCGTGGTATACAGCTCCACCACCACTGTTACGTCGCGCCAATGTTATTCCTTTATCCATTAGTTTCGACACATTCGCCTCGGTGAAAGGGTTTTGGTGGCGCCCAATGACAACACATGGATCATTAGCCCATAGCAGTAAAACATGATGGCGACTAAAGTCAAAGTGTCGGTACAGCCAGTCTTCTAATGCGAGATTGGTAAAAATGTCATACGATTGCGAAATGAAAACAGATTTCTTGATATCTGCATCTGTTATCGCGGTAGTATTGTCGTTGGCAGTAGTTTGTAAAGTCTTCCGGGTAGTTGCATTGTCGTCGCCGTCATTCGAATCGTACGAGCTAGAAGATAGTTGTCTAGTTGTTGCCAGGCGTGCAACGGTTCTCCATTGAGAGGCACCTGATATGCAGCTGCGAATCGCTCCCAACGCTATCATGTCGGCTGATGAGTTTCTGCGATAGAAACAATGTAACAAAATCGTTAGTTTGTGGGTTTCCAACAGATGTTCTTGACAACAGGTGAACGTCACAGTAAGATTTTGTTGTGACCGAGAGTATCTTCTCTTCGTTCTCTCTCTCTCTAGCGTTCGGTTCGCTCAATGCAAGTGCATGCAAGTACAACGCACGCCTTCTTTACACTCCTCTTTGCCGTCTGGTTCAGCGTCTTCTGCTTGGCTCGTCTGCAGTTGGCGTACGTGCGTATGTACGTATGTATATTATAACAGATATTTATATTTTTACAAAATTAATATTTTATTCGTAGTCTGCTCTTTTTTTACCCACTCTGCACTTCTGACTAGAATTTACGTTTCTGATTATAGTGCATCAAGTGTCGAATGGAAAAATACCAAGTTCGTTTGTATGTTCTTTGTTTTTGTAAAAAAAAAGCGAACAAACAAAAGGTGCGACAATGGATTGAAGTGGAGCGTTTTCTGCTATCACGTCGCCACGGTTTTGGTGCCTTTTTGCGAAGGAGGACTGATCACAAGGGTAGTGGGTAACTGGAATTTCTTACGCAAAAGCTGCACTTGGAAACAACGAACAATTGTTCTTCACAATTACCTTAAAGGTCACACAATGATTTCTTCAATTACACTGTAACTTCTAATTGGAAAGATGAATGTTTTTTATATCACTTCTTTTGTTGATTTGAATAAGTGTCGTTCATTTAATCACTAGACAATTCTGAATTTGGTGTCAATAGAGTCCTTCAAATTTTCATAATATTCTATTTTTACTGTTTATTTATGTTTTGTTATTGTGTTTATGGTTCATATGGGTATATTGGACTTTAGCACTCGTTACACATTTTAGGCATTACACAGCCCGTTGTCGATGCTGCTGTATCGGCCGCGGTGACGGAGATCAGGTATTCGTGCAAAGCTTGAGTCTGGTGAAGCCACTTCCAGGTTTGGTGTAGACCGCTGACCCGTAGACGAAGTCCCAAACAATCCTTGCTCCAGTTCTTATTCATTCCTCTAAAACCCATCCAAAGGTTTGTAAATTATACAGGTTCGTCGTTATACATTCACTTCAGCTACTAGCACTGTGCTCAATACTAGTTGTTTTGTTCACTTAATTGACGATTGATATTATAAAGGCACAATATGGCTGATTTAAATATCGAAAATAAATTTTCTTTGTTTTCACAACTGAGACTGTTGCCGACGATACAGAGAATGAATATTACAAGTTCCAGACTGCCCAGACAGCTTCTTTGTTTGTGAATGATTGAAAATTCCAACAGAATTATCACCTCTAGAAAGTCACCATTTACCACCTCTCGACAGAGTAACGAGCCGACCGATAAAAAGACGGCGGCAAGTCGTCATCAACATACTTTCGTCCAAGCAGGATGAACGCCGGCAATGGTAGAGAATTAGCAATCGACTACGACCTAACTATAGCTATGTACAGACGGTAGTTAGATATTAAAATATTGTCACAATAGCCAGAGATATTTAACAATCTTATGAACTTGAAATTTTTGTCTTTGCAATGACAGTACATTGCAAAACAACAATATTGCCAGACATCTGACAATCGTGTGCACAATATGTTGCCATTATTATTATTTTTATTTTATTTGCTAAAAAAAGGGATTCTTGTAATAGTTGACATATTTGCAGCCGCCGATTTATTCGATATGAATTCTCGTACCGTTTTGCTATTTTTTCCCCCACCGTTTTACTTACAAAATTATGAGCCGAAATTAAGACGCCGCGAGTAAAAATTGTATTCTGCTGCCGCCGATGGATAAAATATTTAAGGCGGACGCCGCCCTTTATTTGAGGCCGACTTCGACGTGTGATGTTCCTTGTTTGTTATTCCGTAGATAATTTGTTTCTCTTTGTTTTTAATAAACTGCATCTACATTCCAGAGCCACATTTTTCTCCAGATTTAACACGAGATCAACAGAGAAAAGCTAACAACAATGTTCAGCCATGGAATTTAATCCAGATTCCTTGGAGCCATTTCCTGCAGTAAAAGTGCCGACTGCGATAGACTGGTGCCATACACAGCGTCAAGTTGACACTTATTTATACAAATGGACCATAACAAAATTTAGCCTTTGTTGCGCGGAAACTGTTGATATGATGGAATCCTCCGAATTTCCCACTGACCCCAATGCTAAATCCAAATGGCGACTTGACTTGTATCCAAAAGGTAAAGGTAGCGGATATTTATCTCTTTTTTTGAGATTAATATCGCCAATCGAAAAAGGTGTGACCGCTGTGTGTTCAATTTCCCTATTGGACGGAACAGGCGAAAAATGCGTTACACGTCATTTAGGTGCAAATTGTTACAACCACGACGCTATTGACTTTGGTTACAACAAGTTCATAGATCTTAATGTACTAAATAGTAAGGCTAAAAGCTTGTTGCCCAATGATACATTGACACTACTTTGTGAATTGAGTATTTTGTCTGACAAAAAAACTATTACCGGTCGATCGAATATCACAGTGCCCAAATGCAATTTGATTGAAGACTTGGGTAATTTATTGATGAATGCAAAGTCAGCCGATGTTACATTGGCCGTGGGTGAGCATGAAATTGCAGCACATAAAGCTATATTGGGTGCTCGAAGTCCAGTATTTTCGGCAATGTTTGAACACCCGATGAAGGAGTCTACATTAAGTCGTGTCGTCATTACCGATATGGATCCAGCCGTAGTAAAGGAAATGCTTTATTTCGTCTATACCGGCAAATCGCCTAATTTAGACAAAATGCCGGAGGATCTGTTAGCAGCCGCTGATAAATATGACTTACAAATGCTTAAGGCCATGTGCGAGCAGGAGCTGTCGGGAAAAGTGTGTTCGGAAAATGCAGCCGAGACGTTAATATTAGCCGATCGCTATAATGCGCATCAATTAAAAACAGAAACAATAAATTTTATTAATACCAATTCTTCCGAAGTCTGTAAAACTTTAGGCTGGAAAACTCTAATTAGATCACATTCAGATTTGATTGCAGAGGCATATCAGTCGATTTTAATCCAACAACACAGTCCGATAACAAATACAGTAAGTGAAGAGTGCCATTAGAAACCGGAACACCGGACGAGGTGTTGGTAAGATAACAATCGGAGATGTTTGTTTTTAAAATATTAGTTTACAAAATATTCGAATTTATGTGTCTTTTATAAATTTTTATATACTCATGTTAATGAATTAAAAAATACTGAAATAACCGAAATAACTACATAGTTTAATTTATTTGTATTTACATAAACTATTTATATTGAACTATTTACTTTAAGATATCCAAACGCTTTTATTTCCAGTGAACTTTGGTTCCAGAAAACGGTACGTACGTACGTATGTATATTATAACAGATATTTATATTTTTACAAAATTAATATTTTATTCGTAGTCTGCTCTTTTTTACCCACTCTGCACTTATGACTAGAATTTACGTAAGGTTGAATCTGCTGCCGCAATGGTTGCCTGCTTTTACGACGAAATATAACCCAGATATATATATTAGATAGTAGGGTCGCTCTATTTGGCGGAACAAAATGTTTTCGCCCCCCAGTTTTGAAGTTTGACTCAAGACAATTTGAGGACATTAAGTTATATTTATTGATCTTTTTATGTACAATGAGTGAATTTACAAATAAATTTGGGAAAGCAGACTGTTGAGGACATCAAATATTCTTTTAATCCGTGTACCCTACGACCACCTCGAAATAATATTTATTATGTTGTATCGTCATTTGATAACCACTCGAAACGAGGCCCAAATCGTTACTCATGGTTAATTAAAAACTACATTAAGCTTATTGGACATTTTTGACCCCGACATCATTTTGGGTTTTTACCGGTTTTTAGGGTGATCTATCGTTTTTTTAAACCTAAAAAATTTTTTTGGTTATGAGTAAAAATACAATACTTCAAAAGCTTCATTTTCATATTTTTTGTGATCTTTACGAATTTTATCAGAAATAGACATAATTAGTGTGTAACAAAGGAAGTAAAAAATCAAAAACTTAAATTGACATCGGAGTCAAAATGTAGCTCTTGAGTAACCATGAATAACGATATGCATCTCATGACGATGCATCATAATAAATACTATATCGGGGAGTCGTAGCGTGCACGGAACCGAACAAAATTTTATGTCCTCAAATTGTCTTTACACAAACTAAAATTTAAAAATTTTTTTGCGGACTGACATAGTTTAGGAGATATCGGCCCTTAAAGTTGGAACCTATAAATATATACATCTCCGATATCTGATGACAGATCTAGTCTATATATATATACATACATCTTTGGGAAGCTCTCTGAAAAAGCTTTCCAATAATGTAAATACAAAATATGTATATACTAAAGGGGTAAAATGTCACCTTTTTGTCGACTACAAAGCTGCCTTCGACTCTCCGATATGGAATAGGCTTTATGAGGCCATGTCTAAGTTTGGTATTCCTGCAAAGCTGATTCGACTTTGCAGATGTACCTTGGACAACACCAAATCCTCGGTTAAGATTGGTAAAGATCAGTCTGAACCATTCAACACGGAAAGAGGTCTCAGGCAGGGCGATAGCCTGTCCTGCACACTATTTAATATAGTTATGGAGAACGTGATGAGAAATGCTGGTGTTAACATGTCTGCCACCATATTCCACAAGAGCCACATGCCACTTTTAATAAAATTTATGACTGCACCCACTAATTTTTCGCTTCTAATATTTTTCTCAATTTTACCTTCCTCCTTCCCCGACATACCTACTACCCATTTCAACCTCTAAAATGTTATAAAATTGCATTCCACCGCTTTAACTACTCCGAAGGTGCCCCTGAGGTACATACTTATCTATCTTACCATTATGTGCTGAAAATTAAAATTAATCTATTTTGGACCATGACTTTTTTAAATCAATTATTTGCACCAAATGAAAGAGGGGTCTTCAATCTTTCCAATGAGGTATAGTGCAAGTCATCCTTGAAACGGCAAGGTGGGGCCTATGAGCTGCTTCTACTAGACTTTTTTTTCGCTCAAATGACAGAACGCTCGGAATAGAAAACGCAATTTTGTATGAAAACACTTTCGTTTTCGTTCGACTTGGAATTCGAGTCGTCGTTCGTGTAGAAGTAGGGTTAGTGTTACTTTTGGAAGTATCAGTAGAGATTTTTATAACCGTTCACCTTGCGCAAAACTTGACGATATCAGTGCACTCACACAAAAGATATGTAGTACATGTATATGGGTGTGTTCTTTCATATACGAGAGGTACCAGAAGGAGAGTGTTCTATTTGCCTATTTACAATCCCATAACTACACTTTGATACAAGTAAATTTTCATAAGGACCAGTAAATCATTACTCGAGTTATCCTATGCTCACCATGCAGCCATATGGACGGACATGGCTCAGTGGTCTTAAGTAGCCTAAGAAACTTAGGGTCCAACTCCTTAGTTTCTATTATGAATTCAAGAATTTCATTAGATTTTCCATGACGAAAGTTCATCGAAATCATTCATTGCTCAATAGTTTCAATTACCTCCTTATCGTCACTCAGTTTACAATAGTCCTCCTTTGTTGTCTCCCGGTTCGATGTAATGGCCTTAAAGTAACTTTGTCCTGTTATTATGCCTATTAATCGCAAAGACATAAAGGTGTTAAGACTCTGTTAAATACATTTTTCTATTTACCAACAGATGGCCTACCTCTGTTAACGCACCATCTCCACTTCCAGTATTATTCCAATATTAAGATAATATCACACGGAAAAGAAAAATAAACACAAGAAAACAGACAAATACTATAAAAATAATATGAATAATAAGTCAAAGACGCAAAAGTTTTGATTACAAAGCACAGTATTATTACAGTATTGATCAAATGTCCCGGTGCGGTATTCCCAGTATTCGTTTGCAAACTGTTCGATGTGTCGCTTCAAAATACCATATATGTATACGACATATTAGTGGTCTCACTGCTTCATCCGATTGGCCGGGTCTCAGGGATGAACTTTTCCGTGGCAAATGATCCGCCATCTCGTTGCCTAGTATATCACTGAGTCCGGGGATCCAGCAGAGATGCGTAATTCTGTTGGTTTAATTTAGGTACATACTTTAACTATATATCTACACACTTTGATTCATTCAATTTAATTCATAATAATGACTTGGAAAGTCAACAATTTACAGCGGCTGTTATTGCCGTTAAATTTTAATATTTATGTTTTTATTCGAGACTTTTACAATGTAATATTTTTTTGCTTCCTGAAATTAATTGGTATGTGTAATGCAGCTACGTTCAACACACATACTTTGATATTTGCAGCAAAGCTTTGAAAGCTGTTACAATTTTTTTTCTTTGCAAAGTAGCAATGATTGTTCCACCGAGATCTCATTGAAATGCAGATTTCCCTAAGGAAGTAAATATTCATTTATATGTCTTATATATTTTTTGCAGGTAGTAGCGAATTACAAAGTTGACGCAATACTTACAACTGGAATAAATAAGGTGAAAATCCCAAATTTAATATTAATTAAAATTGTTTCTATATGTGAAAAGTACAATTATTAATGGCTTTGAGTAACAAAAGGCGATCTATTCGGGTTTAGTAATGGTATAGCTGCCTTTATCTAAAGAATTCAATGTTAATGTTAAATCTAATCGTTTAGCCAATGAATCGACTCGTTCAATTTCTTTGCATGTCAACCCTTTGGGCAATTTTAGATTATTTTGTGTTTTGTCGACCTTAAAATCATGCATTAATTTAAACATTTCCTGTTCCAGTCCAGTCAAATTTTCATCAAGTTTAGTATTAATTTGTTCCGATTCACTTACTTTAACTATACCTAAAGCTTTTGTCCACATTTTCTGCTCATTTGCCTTGTGACGCTTATAACGTTCTTCTAGTATTTTCAGTTCTTTGCTGATATGTTGGTTATGTGGTTCCATATTTTGAGCATTTATCAATAACCTACGTGCGGCAGCATATTCTCCCAACATAAGTAGAGCCCTCCCCTCCTGAAAGACTGCTTTGCACGAAGGTTTATTATTGGTTAACTGGCGTATATCCTTACACATTATACACGTTTTGGCTGGGGCATTGGTTTTAATATAACATACGGCCAAATTGGTATAAAGTTTCAAAAGGAACGACCTTTGCTCCTTCTCCTCCTCCTCGCTTGTTAATACACAGAATTGGAGGATATCTAAAGCTTTCTCAAAAGCACGACATGCATTCCGATACATGCCTTGCCCGAAGAAGTCTAAACCTTTCAAATGAATTTCTTTGACTTTGTCTATGATGATGGGGAATTTATTGCGATCTTCTTCGGGGATTTGCTGTTCAGCATCAATGTCTCCCACTATGTTAAAGGAAACAACCTCTATTATGAAAAGACCATCGGCTTTGGGCTTCACTCGTGGCGGACAGCCCATTTCTCGAAACAACAAATGGTAAGAGATGATAAACTCTGCGTGTTCGCCCTTGTGCATGGTAAGAACAGCCGCCTCCAAACCCTCCAACACTTCATTGCGACCCGTATAGAAGCTGTACGAAGACCCTCTTAGGAAACTGGAATCGAAAGGGGCACCTTCTCCCTCCCAGTAAGCATTGTAACGAATGCAAACGCGAGCATTTAGTGGCACAACAGGTGAACCCTCGTCCCCCACTTTCGTTATTCTTTTCCAAATTTCAGGATTGATTTCTTGCATGAGTTGTTTCAATTCCACGAAAGGTTTTGTCCAGGGTGAAACAAGCTGCGTGTTATCCACAGTTTTCGTCATATCCATTTCATCCTCTTCGTCCAAGCCCAAATTGAGTTCATCATAGATGTCATGTGAACCCTCGTCAAAGTTGGCATTGATTTCGAATGTTGAGCCGCTTGTAACCAAGTCACTGTAAAACAGAATCCATAAAGTAGCCGGAAGAAATGTGGTAACTACTGTAAAATTACCTGAGAGACAAAGGGTCCTTCAAAAAATTGCAGGCACTTGGTAGGGATTCGTCTTCCATCTTTTTACTATTTTCCACAATAATTATTATTACCGCCTTACAAATAACTGTGCGAATTGACCGCGATGTTAAATGTTGCCATATGACAAAACCTCCAGTGTCAAATAGAGCTGTACACATATCGATTATTTCGGTACCTAGGACTTGTACTGGCGTTTTCTGGCACAGGCGATTACAGAAAAAACGATTTAAAATCCGGAACAAAACATTTGCCGTTAAGTTTAGGTAAAAAAGCTATAAGTTTGATAAATGAGAATTAAAAGCGCTAACAAAATTTATTCAGACTATAGTTATTAGGTTAAGATGGCAAAAATCTGAATTCGGCACTGCCCTGATTGGTTTATGGCATATATTCGCATTTTTAACTTCTTTATAGAAAGTTATAGACCAACTTCGGTACTGTCGTTACATCGCTGAGATTGGTAACTAGTGGTTTCACTAGGCATATTTAATTAGTTTACCAGTTTAGTTTAGTTTTTTGTTTACACTAAAAACAAGCGTGGTTGTTGTAATATGTAAATATGAGAGATTGCTTAGAATTACACATAATTTGTAAATATTTATGTAATTACACAGAAAATTTAGCAAAAACTGAAAACTAATATGATATACCTGACTACTTTTTGAAAATTATCTAACTATATGCAATTGCTTTATCCGGATTAAAAGTAGTATTGTAATTTAAATAAACTATTTAATCTAATTGGATATAAGTATGATATGGTGTAATATCTTTGATAGATCTCATAAATAATATTTTTTATATTAATATTGTATACAAAATATTTGATAAATAAATTGAAATTGGAAATGGTTCTACTTATAGCAATTTCCCACTACAGTGTGAATTACCCAATTCACTATTTGAATTAATATTGCTTATTACCCTGTTTCCGCTACACAATATAAATTCCATTTGACAGTTCTTGTTGAAAGAAAATGTTTTTGATGATATTATTTCTTTTACTTATTGTACAATTTCGACAATGGACCCAAGGTGTATTTAATAAGGTGACTGCACTAGAACAACAACTAAAGGCTCTGCAACAAAACATGTACTTTGTTTTTGCAAAGAGTTCCGAACTGTCAAATTGACAGAAGTCGAACAAAAAGTAAACAAATCGAACTAAGCGCAAGAAAATTTGACAATCTTGGTCCAATTCTAATGAAAAAAGTTGAAATTAGCAGTCTAGTTCGATCACCTTATTAAATACGCCTTGAATGGACCCTAAAAATGATGTGATTACTTTAACAAACTAGATAATGCATTTTGATTACCCACAATAGTAAACAGCATTTTGACAAAATTTCGATATTTATAGTTGACATTGATTTGAGGCTATGGTTTTTAACCAGCAAATGTTTTTTTTTTTAAACAAATTTTCCCAACCCCTGTACTATGAATCTCTTCTTTGACAATATGTAAGATACATTCACCTTATCTTTTCTAATGAAGCACAACACGTTTTTAATAGAATTGATTTTATTGCAAACATTTTACTGTACTATTCCCTTAATTTACTTAATTTCCCTTTACACCCCATGAATGAGGTATGGGATAGCTTCTCGCGTTGTTGTGAATTAACAGGCTTTCTATTTTTAGATTCACAACAAACGGCATCTACTTGTATATCGACGAATGCAAACGTCACTGTTTGAGAAGCTCTTACTAGACACGCCGATTGACTCGACACTAACGGTCGCATAGTTTTTTATATAATCTTTTCCACATATTGTCAAATTTTGCACAATTTCCACCAGTAAGCATCTAAGGAGAAAAGTTATATAAAATATTTATAATATAGTCCACACTGAAAATTTAATAGCTTAAACATACGCAAAATATGTAGTTGAAAGTTTGCAATCTATTGCTCTCAATATGTATTACAAATTGGTAATACAAGAGTTTTCTTAGAACTTAACGGTATCAAAATTACCAATATTCTAAATCACTTTTCATAATGTTGTAAATTCATATTTCAATCAATAATCATACATTATAATAATTTATTTATAATCATTTATAATTAAACTTTAAATTTAAACATTACGCAAAACAACGACAATACGTCAAAGCAACAAAACAAAGAGAGAAACATACACTTTATGTCTGTCTTTAATTTTAAAATCTGGCATCCCAATGTAGGTGTCAGTGTTTTGAAGAAGTTAATCAATCGCAAATCAGCTGTCCACTGTAAACAAACCTGCCACATTGTGTGGCCTTCGCTTTCCCAACCTCTCTTAAATCTTCTGCCATGGACAACAGTGACTCTACCGATCCTCCTGTGGAAAAGAAGCCCAAAGAAAATGATGACCTCCAACAAATAGTTCCTACTGCGCCTGGTTTTACCGCCCCTACACCAAATAGTAAGAATCAATTGAAGAAACAAAAAAAACTACTTGAATTTGCGGAAAAACGGAAAGAGAAGCGGCGTTTGGAAAAGGAGCGACATAAGCAAAAACGTCGAGAGGCAGCCGAAAAAGGCATTTCTCTCGGACCATCACGGAAAGAGTTGAAAAAACGTCAAGTGACGGCTGGGGAAAATGAGGGTTCAATGCGCATCGTCATTGACTTGGACTGTGATGACATGATGAGTGAACGCGATGTGGCCAAGTGTGTTAAGCAATGTCTGCGGATATATACCGTCAATAGACGGTCGGAATGCCCGGTGCAATTACATTTCACAGGCATAAAATCGGAAGGAAATATTCACAAGTCCCTGAAGAAAAACGATGGATGGGAAAATTGGCACTTGAAGTATCACTTCGATGAGACCCACTTACAGGCTTTTGATTCAAACGAACTCATATATTTGACAAGTGAATCGGATACAGTGCTGGACAAACTCGAAGCTCAAAATGTGTATGTTATTGGTGGACTGGTGGACCACAATCATCACAAGAATTACTGCCACGATCAAGCGACCAAAGCTGGTTTAAGGACGGCTCGTTTACCTTTGGGAGAGTATGTGGATATGAAAACAAGGGCTGTACTTACAACTTTTCATGGTATGTTTTAATTTAAATGTTATGTTGCGGCCAATAATGTTTCTTGTATTTACAGTGTTTGAGATTTTGGTGCGTGTAACTGAAGGCAAAACTTGGACTGATGCAATTTTACAGACAATTCCACCCAGAAAGGGAGCCAAAGCGAAAGCTACTAAAGAAGAAGGTGACAGGGACGAAACAGATAAAATAGTACAAGAGTCTGGAGAAACTAAAGTTGAAAAAACTACGGAAGTAGAGGCAAATATACCACGTGACGATTCCGACGACTCTGAAAGATAATAATTGTGAAGTACAACGTAAACCACAGTGTGGTTGGCATAAAATTATTTATGTTCCTGACTTAATAAAATAATAAATAAAATTCATATTTATATAGTAAAATTAACAGAAATTGCTGCCATACGCATTTTTTAGTTAAGCGATCACCTCGACACAAACGTGTCGATAGCTCAGTGGAAGCGACGTAGACTAGCAATCCGAAGGTGCCGGGTTCGATTCCCGGCCGGGGCACTGGCAAAACCAACATCGATGAAAAATTTATTACTTTTCAAATACTTTCGAGTTCTCCAGCAAACAAGACTCATCCTAGATGCTTCCACTACAAAAATCCAGATTGCGCAAGGACCAAGGAAAAAGGAAAATGATTTATCAACATCCCATATAAATCAACAAGCCAGCTGGCGCCATCTCTGGTGGAATTTGGCGGTTACAACTCACAACAACAACACCTAACAATCCTTGACACAAACCTTGTTATCTACAAAAGGAACGAAACAGAGTTGCCAACAATGATCGTATGATAATCGGATTATATGCCCGATCGAGTGCCGATAAATTGAAAATCGGTATAAAGAATTATCACCCCAGCTATCCACCAGCTGCTACAACAACAACAACACAAACGTGTATGTAGAGGAGACAATGGGTATGTCTAGTAAAAATAGAGGACGTATTAATTCACAACAACGCGAGAAGCTATCACATCTCATTAATGGGATGTAAAAGGATATTAAGTTTAAGTAATGCATACAATGATATGAATAATATGTCAACATAACCGTGACACTCGGAAAAAACAGTAGAGATTTGAATCCTGGACATGCGAAGGAGTTTTTAAAACGCTATATAAGAAAATTCAGTTCAATAAAATGACTTCGAATTTCTTCCGCTACTCGGTGACACAAGAGCCAAACAAGTCACATGTAATGGCTTCGGATAAAAGATTTGTAACCCCCTTGCTGTATTTACCGTGTAGTCACTGCAAGGGGTAGAAAAAGAAGAACTTTATTTTTGTCGCGCGTATTTTTTCATGTAAAATTTCCACAATAACATTTGAAACATATCTCCCCTGGATATCGATGTAAACATTTCGGTTTAATACAATTATTGTCCGTTTAACGAACTATTACCAAAAGATGTCCAACAAAATTTTAGTCGTTTTACTTTTTAAAATAGACGTTAATCAAATGGAGACACAGGAAATAAAAAATTCAACGGTAGGGGCAAAGGGCGTGGCTAAAAAAGAATAATTTTTGAGTTCGTTTTTAAATTATATTTTATTCTAGGGGGTGACCGGCACAACTTTTTTTATCGACCCATCCTAATGTACATCATGTAATTTCTTTCAACCCACCTAATCGTGTATTAAACATTTTATTTTCTTACGGCGTTTGTGTTTATTTTTTGTTATATTGTAATGCTAATTCCTTATTCATAAAACAATCTGCCTTGCACCAATTTACCTAAGAAAAGAAACAAAAAAATATTAATGTTTATGTTTATGGCACTTAATTTTGAATCGTAAATCTTACCGTTTCCGGTACAGGCAAGGTTTCAGTGACACTTGCGGCACATTTGCCACTTTGCCTATATTACGAATTTTCTTGAACTGGAAGAAATAGAACACCTGTTGACCCACATCCTGTTTTACCAATTGAAAGCCAAAAGAGTCTACTTTCTTTACAAACTCTTTGACGCTGTCAAAACGCGACTGAATTTCGGCCACATACATAAAACCATCTACTTTTAAAACGCGGTTCGCCTCCAATAGGTAATCTTTCAAATTTGTGCCCATGAGAGAAAGGCAGTAGACCGCCACATCAAGAGTGTGAGTTTTCAATGGTGTGCTGGCCATGTCACAGGCGATAATATCGTTGCGGCAACTGACTAAGTCCATCGAGTACACCTTGTGGGGTACTGACTTGGCGAGTTTACCCTCGCCGCACCCAAAGTCTCCTACTTCCAATGATTTGGGCAACTTTTTGATCATTTTAATAATGCGATCTAGGGGATTCAATGGCCATTTCTCAACTTGATGACGATAGCCATCGTGATAGGCTTTGAACGCCTGCGGATCTTGTTTAAAGAGATTTTGAGCCTTTTTGCTGTCCATGGTGTACAATTGTTCGTTTAGGAAACGAAAGTGTCCACCCATCAATTGTTCCTTGAGTTTGGCTTGAAAGGAGTTGCCTGCAGTGTCCGAGGTAAGTACCGAAGCGGCCTCCTCATTGCTTTTCTCTGGTAAATGAAGGACGGCCGCTTTTATTAATGACGGAGTTGCCTTCAGCTGCTTTTGTTGCTTCTGTAGCTTAGTTTTATTTTTCTCCACTTTGCCTGTTTTCACCTTCCTAACTTCGGTCATGGTCTCATCATCATCGTCCATTGCTGTTGGTGCCAAGGGTCCATTACCAGGGAATTTATTGGCCTCATCATTAACTGCTGTCGCCTTCTTTTTATTCTTCTTTTTGTTTTTCTTGGCTTTGCCAGATGAATTTTGGCCCTTAAGCTGTGTGGCTTTAAACTTAATCGCATCTGAGCTCTTTTCAAAAGCACTGGGCACGAAAAACTTCATTGTGTTCCAGATATTAGAAACGAAAATGAGGAAAATTCAAGTGATTCCAAACCCCGAATGATATTGAATATTATTTTGACAAATTGTCAGAAATGTATGTAAACAAACAGCACATGTGAGTTGTGTAGTTACGGCCTGGTATGCGATGTTGCAGTTTTCTGGCTTGGCAACTCTTTCAGGCATCTCGACTGCTGGAAAATTGTAAGGGTTGATGTTTTCGATATGCTCGAATCACAGGGTAGACTATAATTAAATTATTTTTTATTACATCTCATGAATGAGATATGGTAGAGCTTCTTCGGAGAACGGAAGACTTGTTATGTATTTTGAATAACAATTATGCCAGTCCCAATTGATATACATTTATAAAAGGTCCTAAGCAGTTTTGTCTCTTTGAAGTCGGGCTTAAACACATACTAGAAGCACCTAATGCAGAGTTTGAAATTAAATTCTTACCCGTATAAATTTCGTAATCATTATATGGTTGAATACTGTGAAAACTGAATAGTTGATCGAGAAAATGCCATTATCCGGGAAGATACGATGTAACTAATGTACCAATAAAACGTGCGACATATGGCAAGAAATTATATGGTGAGTAAGCACAAGCCATTGAGATACACTATTGTGTTTTCATTTAAAAGGACCTCTGCGAGACTAGAGCCGTTGTCAACTTTCTAGCGGAGCAAGATAATAAGGAAGAGTGTACCTACAACAACCTGAGTTATAGCACGACAGGGAATATGCTCCATTACCTGACGGAGCAGATCTTACTGAGGTTCGCCAATAAATATATGCTAAAATTGCAGAAAGATTAATCAGTGTTTCTGTTCAAAATCTAAGTGGGTCAACTGCACACTAAACCGTGCAGCAACTTCTGACAAATGCGCAGGAGAATTGAAGCAAAAAAGGCGACAAATATGGAACCAAAAAAAGTGAGTATATTTCTGTTGTGAAAATAAAAAGGGCTTGAGTCGACTTAAGCAGAAATGTTATTACTTTTAATTTTTGACCATAGTTCCTTAAATTGAATTATTTCTGGATTGGAATGTACAACAATGTGTTCCGTAATTAGCAATGATTCGATGAATGACTTTCACTTATACTAGAATCACCATAAGTTTTTGAAAATAAGGTTTAAACTCGAAAAGTGCTCCCCTGCTAAATCAGACTTAAGCAGTTTTTCCTTTTCACCACAGATTTATTTCATCCAATGCCCAATCTACCTTTATATTCGGATGTCATAATTACGTTGCTCTTATAACGAAGGAGTTCGCACTGCAGATGATTTTATTATCACAAACATTACCACTGCATTACAAGTGCACAGTGGTCCTTTTGCCTGATCTAGCGTAACAACAATTAATAAAACTTTCGTCAAAATGAAAATTTTTCTGGAATAACATAACAAAAAAAAAAAATAATCCAAGGAAAAAATGCTGTAATTTTTTTTTAAAAATTTTTCTTAAATTTTTTTTACAATTTTATATTTTTTTAAATTTGTTGATGTATTATAAAATTCTTGAAATAATTAGTCGAGCTCAAGGTCGTTGATTTTTAATATTTATATTTATTTTGATATTTCGCTATCCGCTGGATAGCATCTTCAGGAATCTTTTAACAATAAAAAATACAAATTGTTTTATTCATTATTTATCTTCACATCACAAAATTAAAAGAAACATACGAGTAACAATTATAAAAACGCCATTTATATACAAATTTAAAAATTGCACTAAAGTTAACGTCTATTGTTTTAACAGATGATGTGTCTGTAGTTTATTGCTAAGTTCTCAATATCCGATTTGTAGTTCATTTTTCTCTCTTTCGGTATATTGATTATGTGTAACATTTCCAGCATAAACCTTTTGCCGTAATTTTGTTCCGTATCCAAAATGTTAACATTTTCCAAATCCGGTACATGTCCTCTCTCCGCACAGTGGGTAGCTAGTGCCGGTTTTTGGGCAAACTTAGAAAGGGTGGAGGACAGTTACTATGCAAATGTATCATAACATTTATTATATTACTAATACAAACACTATTTGAGAGTGGCGTCACGTAAGACAATAAATACTCTCTGTGATTGAATTTGACGTTTGTTGATATACTAATCTTATATTTTATCACGCCATATAAAGCGGCTACAGTCGTGACAGAAAAGATCAGTTGATTAAATCTACTACATATATTTTATATAAAATATGTTTTTTTTTACATAACATCATATAAAATAATTTTGGAACTTGCAGAAAACTGATTTTTCTTATTTTCGGCATAACCAGCTGATTTATTTTGAAATTGTTGTTTTGCGCAAAAGTTGGTGGATTTGAAGTTTATTGAAAAAAATTGCAAAATGTTTATGTATCTTACGTTTAGCAATAAATGCAGAATTTCTAAATTCGATCTCATTAGAAGCTTATCTACAGATACTCCTTTTATTTGATTTTGGCTTTGAATCATGTAAATTTTTCCTTTATTTTCTTCGTACTTGTAAATATTGTATTCTAATTTATAATTATGGTCTCTTATGTTAAAATATCTTTAAGAAAGAATCTAATAAAACATTTAGTACTAATTAAAATAAAAATGTTTATATTGATAGAATAATTAAATAAAAATTTTCAGTCAGGTAAACTGACCGATAAATACTATCACCCGTATTGTTATACCATCACCCTTTGGGATGAGGGTATATATCATTTGATACGACCCAAAAGTGTAGCACATAGAAGGAGTCACTTAAGATCCTAAGTATCTTTGAACCAAATTCGATTTATGACTTTTTGAGTCGTTTGAGCCATGTCCGTCTGTCTGTCCGGCTGGTGCGCACGATAACTTTTGAAAAACGCAACCAAATGTTTTGAAATTTTGCAGGAGTTAATATTTTCCCAAACCTACTTACGGTATTGTAAATGGGCTATATGGCTCCGCCCCTTCTGGTACCTCCCATACAAATGCATCATTCCGCCCACTTTAGAAATCGAGTAATAATATCAATACACACAACGAGATCGTATCCAAATTCTGTATTTAGTAAAGCTGTAACAGGATAAAGTTTTGGAAAAAAAAATTGGAAGTCTAGCCACGTCCCTTCTGGTACCTCTCATACCTATCTGGTACCGCCCACTTTAGAAATCGATTACTATTATTAATATACTAAACGCGATCGTGCCCAGATTCTGTATTTAGTAAAGGTACAACATGATAAAGTTTTCGAGAAATAATCTGAAAGTCTAGACACGCCCCTTCTGGTTTCTCCCATACTTCATTGTACATTAGGGCTAGTCATTTTATTGTTGATTTTTTTCGAATATCGAAACACTCTCGCAATATGATGGACAATGACAAAATATTACGAACTGCGTTTTTACTTTTTAAAAATATCGCAAAAACCTTCCGCACCCAATACAATTACTTTATTTTTTAACTTTCAATTTTTCCTCAATTTAATTGGGAGACATTTTTATACTCTTAACCTTCAACTTTCGAGAGACGAAACCAAATGCAGAATAAAGTTTTGAAAAAATAATTGGAAGACTAGACACGCCTCTTCTGGTACCTCCCATACAAATGTACCTTTCCGACGCAACCAAATGTTTTGAAATTTTGCACAAGTTACCATTTTCACAAAACTACCTACGGTATTGCAAATGGGCAAGCCCCTTCTGGTACCTCCCATACAAATACAGCCACTTCAGAGATGGAGTAATAATATCCATACACCCAACGCGATCGTACCCAAAATCTGTATTTAGTAAAGCTAAAACAGGATAAAGTTTTGGAGAAATAATCCGCCCACTTTAGAAATCAAGTAATAATATTAATATACTATAACATTTTATGTTATATTGACGGTTTCCCGACAGAAACTTTCTTACTGGTTTTTTGTTTATTTTGCCTTTAAAATAAGGTTTTACCTAATTTTGGTACGCTGATCACGAATATGCTATTTGTTTTTAGGTATCTTATTCAATGCGTGAGATATGCAAAAAACTGAAGTCAAAATACCTGGGAAGATTGCTCTTGCAATATGGTGTGGGGCATAGCAAAATATGACGATCTGAAGAAGAGGCAGGATGAGTGCACAGAGTTGCTCCGAAGTAGAGGGGAAGTCCGAAAATTCTACAAGAGAGTTAAGGCGAGAATGCGTGTAACAGGGTTACCCTCCTGCAAGAACAGCGATGGTCAGCTAGTGACGGACCCGGATAACGTTCTGAGGATATGGAGAGATCATTATAAAAATTTATTGGATGCGGACACCACTCCAGAAGACCCCGCTCCAATCCATGACAATGGTGTTTATTGTCCGCCTCCGAGCCAGAGCGAGATACGTGTGGCAATCTCCCGCCTTAAAAACAACAAAGCTGCTGGATTGTTTAAGGCTGGCGGGGAGGAGCTGATTAGGAGCATGCATTAGCTCATGGAGAACATCTGGCAAGAGGAGAGCATGCCCGGGGATTGGAGTCTCAGTCTGTTATGTCCCATATACAAGAAAGGAGATCGTAGTGAATGTAAGAACTACCGTGGAGTAAGCCTATTACCAATTGCGTACAAGGTCCTTTCAAGCATATTGTGTGAACGTCTAAAGCCAATTGTAGAAAAACTAATTGGACCATATCAGTGCGGCTTTAGACCTGGCAAATCTACGACGGATCAAATATTCACCTTACGACAAATCCTGGAAAAAACCCATGTAAAGCAGATCGACACCTACCACCTCTTTGTCGACTACAAAGCTGCCTTCAACTCTCCTATAAGGAATAGGCTTTATGAGGCCATGTCTGAGTTTGGTATTCCTGCAAAGCTAATTCGACTTTGCAGATGTACCTTGGAAAACACCAAATCCTCGGTTAAGATTGGTAAGGATCAGTCTGAACCATTCAACAGGGAAAGGGATCTCAGGCAGGGCGATAGCCTGTCCTGTACACCATTTAATATAGTTATGGAGAAGGTGATGAGAAAGGCTGGTGTCAACATGTCTGGCACCATATTCCACAAGAGCTACATGCCACTAGCCTATGCCGATGATATAGACATCATTGGGCGAAATTTGCGGGATGTTACTGCAGTTTTATCATCACTAGAAAAGGAGTCAGCAAAAATGGGTTTAGCGGTCAACGAGGACAAAACAAAAATAATGATTTCGACGAACAAAGTGTCCTCTCGATGGGGACGCACCGTGAACATTGACAATTAATGTTTTGAGGTAGTCGATGAGTTTACCTACCTCGGATCTTCCGTCAACAAAAAAAATAATGTCAGCCAAGAAATTAAACGGAGAATAGTGCTAGCCAATAGATGTTTCTACGGACTTCGGCAGAATTAAGTAACACCACCTTGTCTCGGAATACTAAGAAACAGTTATACCAGGTGCTAATCTTACTTATTCTGTTGTATGCTGCCGAATCATGGGTGCTTACTACAACGGACATACAAAACCTGGGAGTATTCGAGAGAAAAGTACTCCGAAAAATATATGGACCTATCTGTGTCGAAGTATAAGCTTTACCACGACTTCGACGTAGCTAAAAGAGTCAGAATCCAACGACTTCGATGGCTGGGACATGTTGCCAGGATGGATGTAAGAAACAGCTATACCAGGTGCTAATCTTACTTACTTTGTTGTATGCTGCCGAATCATGGGTGCTTACTACAACGGACATACAAAACCTGGGAGTATTCGAGAGAAAAGTACTCCGAAAAATATATGGACCTATCTGTGTCGAAGTATAAGTTTTACCACGACTTCGACGTAGCTAAAAGAGTCAGAATCCAACGACTTCGATGGCTGGGACATGTTGCCAGGATGGATCTAAATGCTCCAGCGAGAAAGGTGTTTGACGGAGAATCTGAAGGACGGTGCAGAGCAGGGAGACCCAAACTCCGTTGGAAGGACCAAGTGGTAGGCGACGTGCCATCATCTGATAGGACTAACTGGAGAACACACGTAGAACACCAAAACGTGAGGAATTCTTTATTACTTTAGGCCTCAAATGTAATTGCTCGAAACCGATTTAATCATTTTGATTTTTTTGTGATCTCAAAAATTTCATAAAAATTCCTTTAAATGGCGTTCATTACATAATTTTGGTACGTTGAATACGAATCTGCTATTTGATTCTAGATAGCTCATTTGGCTGATGAGATGTAGCAATTATAAAATTTGCAAAGAAGTTCTTCGTAAATATTTGTGGCAATTTTTTCACTTGTTATTATCGCACTAAAACCGTTTGATTGCATTTATTTGTTGGATTAACTTTTTTAAATTCAAATTAAATTTTTAATTTTTTTGGTGTTGTTAGTAATTTCATCAAAATCGCTACTCGATGTTTTAAAGGACGTATATATTGTCATGACAATGTAGGAATCTATACACGGAACTATGCAGCTGTAGACTGCTGAGTCACACAAGTAGGAATTTGGCAGAAGTTATATATTTTACTAGTGACCCGGCAAACTTCGTCTCGCCCCAATTTAATGCCAGATAAAGTCAGTAAAGAGTGGTATGATAAACAATGTTTTTTGATTAGTTTTCCCCCGCAAAAACAAACAAAACGCGAAAAGGCAACGTTCAGCTGACCATTCGAAAATCAGGGAATTTCAAGATTAATCCCACATACTTCCAACGATTTGCCTTGCGATTTATTGATTGTCATTGCCAAGCCAACCGAAAGGGGAATTAGAGTGGATGATCAGTTGGAATAATCGGAATTTGTAAGATAAGGATTTCCTCTCTTTGAATTTGCCCTTGATGGTCGTCGGTTAAATCACAATTATGCGGCACATTAAACGAGTTGAAAAATTCAGTCGGATTGTTGGTCGCTCCTCGTCGGTCACGCAGTTCTCCAGCGATTTGACTTTCTAAAATGAAATTCAAGCTATCAATGTCTTTATTCTTCGCTGCTAGTACTGCCCGTTAATCTAATCTATATTTTAATAATTTTGTGCAATGTGATGAGTTGCTCTTCCGACGATGTAAACTCGCAATAATTTGCAGGGAATTGAATATAAATTCAGTCGAAACATCAACACGAAATTTGCCATGGAAAATCGCCAGCATTTGTCTCGAGAATTTAGCAGACGGTGGGACATTGACGACATGGTTTAGGCATGGTTCAAGTAAATCAGCAGCAAATTATTTTAAATCATCTCATAAATCCTTCATCGTTCGGTCAAATACTTCCAAAACTCTTTTATCGATTTTGCATTCTCGCATCGCTCCTGTCCCAACCGGAGCATCCCGTTTGATCGTCAAGAGCCTTCATCAGCGAATCGTACACGTTCTTGTACTCGGCATATAATAGTGGCACATTTGTTCGAACTCTTTTGGTCAGCTCATCTCGATTATAGTATTGCTCCCGTTAAAATTCGCGATCGAACGCATCTTGCATCGAACGATTTGGCGCTGGCATTCCCAATGTCGACAGCAGATTTCCGGACATCCGCTCGGGTTCGACGGATGACATGTATCTCCGATGATCGCAAACAATGTACGAATTTGAATCGCTGACGCAGAAACGGTCGCATCGGCGAGCATTGAGTCCTTTTTCGAGCACAATTAAATTTCGGCAAGCCTCCCGAAATCCACAGTACGCAGGGATATAAAGGATAGCAAAGATAGTAGCATACACCTTGGCGTGGATGAACTGTGTATAGTCTGACTAATTATTGCACGACGTTTATGTCATCTAAGGTTTGATCGTCTAATAGGAGGCATTAGCTCCCTTTAAAATTACAAAGTCGTTATGGAATGGATGCCCGCAATCCTATTGGAAAACTTAGTTTTTCACACGTAAACTCATTTTCTAAAAAAAATTAACAAATTGATAAATATTGCATAGGAAATTTTCCACCTTAACATCGTCCAAAATCATCAAATCATGCGAAAATTGCAAAATTTCGTTGAAAAAAATCTATTCCGTAACAATTTCACACAAAATTCCAAACAAAAAAGCAATTTTTCCAACGAATTTTCCACCTTTACGTCATCTGAATCATCAAATCAAGCGATACAATGAAAAATTTAGTCGAAAAACCTCAAAACTTTCGAGTTTTTTTCCGGAACTTTCCGAGTTTTCCACCAAGAATTTTTATATTTTTCCATTCGAAAAGTCATTTCGGAATGATTATCTGAAATTTTTCACATTTACATCATCCAAAATTATCAAAACATACTATAAAATGTAAAATTTCGTCGAAAAAATTCAAATTTTTGGCATTTTTCCGTAATATTTCAACCAAAATTTTCTATTTTTCCATTAGAAAAGACACAAAATTTTATACTAAAATTCAATTTGCGATTTTCATCAAACCAAGCGATACAACGCAAAATTTTGGCAAAAATATTAAAATTTTTCGAGTTTTCCGAGAATTTTTCCACCGAGAATTTTTCCATTCGAAAAGTCATTTCGGAATAAACTATCTAAAAATTTTCACAGTTACATCGTTTAAAAGTATCAAATTATACGATTATAAGGAAAATTTCGTAAAAAAATAAAATTTTTGCAATTTTTCCGGAATTTTCCGAATTTTCCAAAAAAAAATTTCTATTTTTCTATTCGAAAAGCTATTCGTAACAATTGCACACAAAATTCGATTTCCCGACTTTTCCGGAGGATTTTCCCACCATTTTCTTTCACTAAACCTTCTCCTGGCAATTACGAACAACTGAAGAAAAATGTAAGCAAAATCGGCCCAGCCGTTCCAAATTGACGAATTACTATACATTTTTTACACCATTTTTATATATATAGATTTTTAAATAAGAAATATACATTTAAATAATTTGGTTATTTAATGAGATATACGGCGTCGGGAGTGTGATGCAAGGTAAAGCTTCTGATCGGTTTAACTTGGCAAACCCAGAGTGATCCTTGCCAATTGCACTTCAAGTCTACTCACAGAGCTCCGTATTCGTAGTACTACTGCGGACGGAGTACCTCCACGTGGTGACGCCTGGAAGCGTGCCTCTGACACCCGTCAGAGCACGACTAACTGTGAGGGGCGAAACCTAAAACCCAGGCACGTCTGCTCAGAGTGAGCGGTACCCTGGTCAGCGTCTGACCCAGAATGGGCGGCTGTATTAAAATCCTGGCAGGAGGAGAAAACTGCGACGTGGTGCGCTGGGCTTGCAACCCGCCACCGACGTATAAACTATTGCAATGAAAAGAAGTAAGAAAAGAATAAAATGGACCCCCCAAAATGTTGACGACCACCGCAAACGAATTAAGGGCCATGATTTAAGGATATGCACCTGGAATGTTAGAACACTGTATAGACCAGGTGCCTCTATCCAACTGGCGGAAGTCCTCGAAGAATACAAGGCTGACATAACCGCTTTACAGGAAATCCGGTGGACGGGACACGGGTGCTCGCGCATGAAGACGTGCGACATCTACTATAGTGGCCATGCGGACAAGCACGAGTTTGGATGTGGATTTGTGGTTGGCAAGAGACTGCGACACCTAGTCTCAAGGTTCAACCCGGTGTGTGAACGTATAGCCACCATAAGAGTCAAAACTAAGTTTTTCCACATAACACTTATATGTGCCCATGCTCCGACAGAAGAAAAAGCGATGAGGACAAAGACGAGTTCTACGAGAGCCTAGAAAATACATATGACCGTAGCCCGAGCCATGACATTAAAGTTGTACTAGGCGATTTTAATGCTAAAATAGGCAGGGAAACCGCATTTGAGCCTACCATCGGAAAATTCAGTCTGCACACCGAAACGTCGAACAATGGCATCCGACTGATTGATTTCTCTGCGGCAAGAAATATGGTAGTTAGCAGCACTAGATTTGACCATAAAAATATTCATAAGGCAACATGGTTATCTCCAGATCAATTGACGAGGAATCAGATTGATCATGTGGTAGTCGATGGAAGGCACGCATCGAGTGTTCTGGACGTACGAGTGATTAGGGGTGCGAACATTGACTCCGATCACTTCCTTACAGCAGTTAAGGTACGCACAAGACTAAGCATGGCGAAAAACGTACGTAACCAGGCACAACGAAAGCTGGACATCGGTAAACTGCGGACCACAGAGGTAGCAAACGCTTACTCCAACCACCTAACTCAACTGCTGCGGAATGCTCCAACCCCTGACAATATAACCTCGCAGTGGCAAAATATAGCCGACTACTTAGAACGGGCTGCGAGAAGCGTACTTGGGTACTCAAAGCCGTCTCAAGAAGATGCCTGGTACGATGATGAATGTCGCACTGCCACGAGAGAGACGGTTGCTGCATACAGGGCGAAACTGCAGTCAATGGCAACGCGAGCTGTTCGTGAACGGCACAGGGAGAAGAGACGAGAGGCAACTCGTCTTTTTAGAAGAAAAAAGAAGGAGCTGAAGAAGAGGCAGGATGAGTGCACTGAGTTGCTCCGAAGTAGAGGGGAAGCCCGAAAATTCTACAAGAGAGTGAAAGCGAGAATGCGTGGAACAGCATTGCCCTCCTGCAAGGACAGTGATGGTCAGCTAGTGACGGACCCGGATAACGTTCTGAAGATATGGAGAGATCACTTTAGAAATTTACTGGATACTGACACCACTCCAGAAGACCCCGCTCCAATCCATGACGATGGTATTAACTGTCCACCTCCGAGCCAGAGCGAGATACGTATGGCCATCTCCCGCCTTAAAAACAACAAAGCTGCTGGAGCCGATGGTCTCCCTGCTGAATTGTTTAAGGCTGGCGGGGAGGAGCTGATTAGGAGCATGCATCAGCTCATGGAGAACATCTGGCAAGAGGGGAGCATGCCCGGGGATTGGAGTCTCAGTCTGTTATGTCCCATATACAAGAAAGGAGATCGTAGTGAATGTAAGAACTACCGTGGAATAAGCCTATTACCAATTGCGTACAAGGTCCTTTCAAGCATATTGTGTGAACGTCTAAAGCCAATTGTAGAAAAACTAATTGGACCATATAAGTGCGGCTTTAGACCTGGCAAATCTACGACGGATCAAATATTCACCTTACGACAAATCCTGGAAAAAACCCATGAAAAGCAGATCGACACCTACCACCTCTTTGTCGACTACAAAGCTGCCTTCGACTCTCCGATAAGGAATAGGCTTTATGAGGCCATGTCTGAGTTTGGTATTCCTGCAAAGCTGATTCGACTTTGTAAATGTACCTTAGACAACACCAAATCCTCGGTTAAGATTAGTAAGGATCAGTCTGAACCATTCAACACGGAAAGAGGTCTCAGGCAGGGCGATAGCCTGTCCTGTACACTATTTAATATAGTTATGGAGAAGGTGATGAGAAAGGCTGGTGTCAACATGTCTGGCACCATATTCCACAAGAGCCACATGCCACTAGCCTATGCCGATGATATAGACATCATTGGCCGAAATCTGCGGGATGTTACTGCAGTTTTCTCATTACTAGAAAAGGAGTCAGCAAAAATGGGTTTAGCGGTCAACGAGGACAAAACAAAAATAATGATTTCGACGAACAAAGAGTCCTCTCGATGGGGACGCACCGTGAACGTTGACAATTATTGTTTTGAGGTAGTCGACGAATTTACCTACCTCGGATCTTCCGTCAACAAGATAAATAATGTCAGCCAAGAAATTAAACGGAGAATAGTGCTAGCCAATAGATGTTTCTACGGACTTCGGCAGCACTTTAGTAACACCACCTTCTCTCGGAATACTAAGAAACAGCTATACCAGGTGCTTATCTTACCTGTTCTGTTGTATGGTGCCGAATCATGGGTGCTTACTACAACGGACATACAAAACCTGGGAGTATTCGAGAGAAAAGTACTCCGAAAAATATATGGACCTATCTGTGTCGAAGGCCAGTTTCGCCATCGGATGAACCATGATCTGTATGAGCTTTACCACGACATCGACGTAGCTAAAAGAGTCAGAATCCAACGACTTCGATGGCTGGGACATGTTGCCAGGATGGATGTAAATGCTCCAGCGAGAAAGGTGTTTGAAGGCGAACCTGAAGGACGGCGCAGAGCAGGGAGACCCAAACTCCGTTGGAAGGACCAAGTGGTAGGCGATGTGCCATCATCTGGTAGGACTAACTGGAGAACACACGCAGAAGACCGAAGCGTGTGGAATTCTTTATTACTTCAGGCCTCAAATTTATGAACTACGTTTCGTAAATTGTAATTGGCCACTTAAGTAAGTAAGTAAGTAATGAGATATAGAAAGAATCTTAAGCAGGAGATGTAAACATTTACAATGTAACATAACTGCCATTAAAAAGGTACATATACATGATTTTGAGAGAATAGTTCTAGATAGTATAATGAATGAAAATATTACACTCAATCTGTAATAGAATTTAAAATAACAATTACAAAACTAGTGACATCGCTCGTTTTGTCCAAGACCGTCATAACTCAAAAAACGTGATTTTTGAGTTAATGATGTAGAATTGTTCATTTGATCATACTCCATGTTGTGTAAAAAACTCATGTTAATATCTTTTATACACTCCGCATGAGAGCTATTTGAATTCTTTCATTTCGTACAAGTTGGGTGTAAATTAAAAACTTTCAACGCGTTTATCTCGGAATCGATTTTTTTGAGTTATGACGGTCTTGCACAAAACGAGGGACATATAGATGAAGCCATCTTATGGCTACCTTAGTGATAGTTTTTTTTTCTCTAAATTTCTTACCTACAATTTGTTATAGTTTCACGTGTTACACAACAAAATATTTTATCGCACGTCTCCAATATCATCCAATTTCCCGTTGCTTAAAGTGATATTTTTCCAGCATATCAAAATACCTGCGGAATGTAATTGAATAGTGTGAGAAAATGAAAATATTAAACATTCTTAGATGTAATGATAACGCTGCATTAAACTTATGCTTAGCCAATGAAATTCGCAATTATATCTTAAGGGGAATTATATTAGTATAGAAACAAGAAAACAACAAAAACAAAAAGCATTACCCAATGACCCATTGAGAATGCACATAAACGGATGGAAGTGCGAGGTATCAGATATACATAAATAAATTGCACTTTTTTTTATTATGAATTTTTTGATAAAGTGAATTCTAAAGCAATGTTCACACCGTGTACATATCATTTTATTTTAACTTTAATATAATATACCAGTTTTTAATGTTAATAAAGCTATTTAAATTATATCAACTTGAAATGAATGGAGTTGTAAATATATAATGTGTTTTTTTTCTTACTAAAAAGTACTCGACATTTATGATGAATATTGTAATTTCAAATAGTTAATGATTAATTAATGATTAATAAATTAATGCTAGAAGCACCCCATCAATTGTAGTTTGACCTCATGAATATGTCAGGAGTAAAGGTTAAAATTTGCAATGTTAAAGTTAGACTTTAAATTGAATACCATTTATATACTAATTTATAAAGCCCTAATATGGTTTCTAGCTCAAGGAGAAAATACATGTGTTGTATTCACAAACTTTGTGTAATAGATAATAACGCCTGAGAAAATTGTTGATTAAATGCCTGTACATAGGAGTCAAGTTCATGTACGACAATTTGTCTTATGTGACACTCTGCTTCATTCATATCCAACACATTTAAATGGAGGAAAGAATGAAGTTAGCAATTCGCTTAACGAATTTATAACACTACAGTAATGTTACTTTAGGGTGGCACTACATTTTTGATGTTATATGTGTTCTAAATAAAAAAGGCTTTGATAAGGTTACCAGTGTGCAATAGCATTTGAAATATAAAATTGTGTACAGCATTTTTAATGATGACGGTTAACCTACATTTTATTAGTTTCCTCTGCTAATCTGTATATTTCACACATTTATTTATACAAATAAACTTCTTGAACGTGTTACTATAAAAATTAAGGTTGTATGTTTAAAACATTAAAAAATAAATGCCAAAAAGTATATTACCCTGCACAAACATTTAAAAGATTTCCGAAAAAAGTCAAAAAATACAATAGTGGACAACATCCAAGAATGCATTGAATAACCACTATATATAAATCTTGATATATTGATATATTGTGATATACATTGGTATGGGTCGACAAAAAAGTTGGTGTGGACATCCGATACGAATAAAGATTATCCAAAGACATTTTCAGAACATCACATTTTTTCTTGACCCATAAACTCTACCTTAGGCCCAAATACTTTTAATGGAGTTACCTTATTATTTGGTGTCCTATCGAAACAAAAATCATACCGTTGTTCATGTGTTGTCAAAGGCTTCGCTTTAGTCACTTACTATTAATGGGAGTGCCACATAATCCCCAAAATCAAAATCCCCAAGCACAAAATCCCCAAACACAAAACCCCCACACTTTTTTGGCGACAGTGTCACAAAAACCCCAAACACAAAATCCCCAAATACAAAATTCCCACTTTACACGCACTCAAAACTCAATTGAAGCTTATAGATTCAAAACTATTGTAGGAGAAAAAAAATAAAATTATTAAAGAGTTAGGGCAAAAAATTTATAGAAATAAAAACAAACATAGCCAAAATATACATAGGTATAAAAAAAATAAAAAAAATGTGGACCATCTCAAGAAAATTAAAAAAGTTGTGGAATCTCGAGCTGATTTGGAAAAATTAACTTATTTCGCATCCATATTGCATACTATTTCACTTTGCAATTAATATCTTTATGTATGAAATGTAAAAATATTTTTTTTAAACCGTAAATATTGTTATTTTTCATTTATTATTAATGCAAGTGTCCTCAATGAATTTTGTATATATTTCAGTTTTTGTAAATAAATTTTCATTATAATAAAAAAATTTGTGCTTTTAATTATGGTTGCCAGATCTTATAAAAAATCATCCCTGAAGATGCTGGAAAGAATCCCAGAGAAACGTCGGATGCATAAATGTTAAAAATAATCTTTGACATCAAAATGACCTTTGACATTTTAAAAAGTCATTTAATTTCAATACCTACATTTGTAAATTATAATTTAAATTTTTTGAATTTTTATTTCAGAAATAATTTCAAAAATAAAAGTCTCAATTTCTGTGTGATAACCACTCAAATTATGTTTAAAATCGCGGCGATTTTTAACAAAATTTGAATGATTATCACACAGAATTTGGGGATTTTGTTTTTGGGGATTTTGTATTTGGGGATTTTGTGTTTGGGGATTTTGATTTGGGGATTTTGTGTTTGGGGATTTTGGTTTTGGGATTTTGTGTTTGGGGATTTTGGTTTTGGGGATTTTGATTTTGGGGATAACGTGGTACACGCAACAGTTAATATAGATATATCAAATAAAAAACACTTGAGGTAGTCTAAATATTGTGGTGTGCATAGTTGAAGTCAAATCAATATTACCTTTGTTATACAAGCTTCTATCATCTAGGCAGAGAAATTCTTTGAGGCACATCCCAAAAAAATACATCATGACTGGAAAACGCCTTGTCAGATTTTGTTGAATAAAAAATATAGAAAAGTAGAGAACTATTTAAAAATCTAGGCAATACGTAGATGAATAATCAATTATGACAAAAAAAAAAATTTTAATTTTTTACTTTGCGCCTTCACACGGATATATATTTCCTTTAGTCCTGGGTTTTTTGTGTTTGTATCTTAAGATATTTAGTATGAGTGATTTCTAAAATTACGAATTTGGAAAAACTCTCTTATGTTGCACAACTACCCCATGAAATAAGTTTTACCCCCATATTTGATATTCAAAATCAAATGGATTCGCATAACTACTAAAAAAACATTCACCCCATTTTCGCGATTATACATTAATTCGGAAAATATTTTCAAATCGCACAACTACTAAAAAAAAACATTTACCACCATTTTCGCGATTCTACCTTTAGCCGTTTGGTCTTGGTAATGGTACCAGTTTAATCCCTTTTTCGGTGCGAAATTCGTAAAATCTATTCAGAATGCACAATAACTCTAAAAAAAACATAAATATTCACCCCGATATTCACAAATATACCTTTAGCCTGAGTGATGGTACCAGTTTCATGTCTTTTTCAGACTTTATCGCACAACTTAAAAAAAAAAAAACTTAATTTCCCTTTGCACCCCATGAATGAGGTATGGGATAGCTTCTCGCGTTGTTGTGAATTAACACGCTTTCTATTTTTAGATTCACAACTAACGGCACCTACTTATTTATCGACGAATGCGAACGTCACTGTTTTGAGAAGCTCTTACTAGACACGACGATTGAATCGACACTTAATACTGCGAAGTTGCTGTCAAACAACATTCGAGGGGAGCCGACAATGAAAGAAAATTTTCTTTATTTTTTTTTTTTTTTTTTTTTTTAAGATGACTGGAGCCAGGTTTGAACCTGCGATCTCCCGCATGGTAGTCGCGTGTTCTAACCACTATGCCACGGCCGGTCCCAACAACTGCTTAAATAAAAAACAAATATTGATTTTGGTATTGGTATAACATTTCGGCCCATTTCCTTCAAAAGTACGAGATTCATATCAAGATTCTTCCTTTAGCCGTTTGTACTACTTTGTCTACTACTTGCCCCTATAAGTACGAAAATCGAATCATCCATTCACTTTGCACAATAACTCCACAAAATAAATATTTGATTAGGGTTGCCAGGCAACGAATTCGAAAAGTCGGGAAAACCGAGACCAAAAGGCGGGATTTCAAAAAAATTCAAACACATAAATTTTCAGATATGACTTATACATTAGGGATATAACTTTTTGCAACTTTTTGCAAATATCCAAATGGCCCTAGCATAGTCGAATAGGCCATCGAAAATTATATAAAAAAATGGTATTATTTTTTCGCAGTTGTCAAAAAAGTTCAACCACCAAACGCGGTAAAGTTTTTAAATGATATTTTTTTTATTTATTTAGCTAAAAATCGCAAAAAACTTTTTTTTATCAATATATCAAGCTGGATTTAACATTTGAGTAAATATTTTGGAAGCTGAATGTATGTTATTGATAATTAAGTCATGTACTTTAATAGTTTTTATTATTCAAAGAAAATTATATTCCGAGTTTGTGTTTAATACTTAAAAACAATGGATTTTAAAAGAAGCCCTTAAAGCGTTTTAAAAAATGCAAAAATTTGGACAAAGGCTTTGACCAAATTTAAAGATAGCACAATAATGTGGAGAAACATTCCAGATATCGTCATTCCATTACATCAAACAAAATTTTTCAGTTTACTATTTTACTTTATTAATGAAGTATTCAACATTTTTTATTTAAAATGAATGTTTGTTTTTTGGGAGGTTTTTGAAAATCGTTTTCGTGGGTGAGGTTTTTTATCCGAAATGACCCCAAAATTATTTTTTCGTAAATAACACAACCTTCGCCATCGCGTGGTGCTAGGGCCAAAATTTGGTTATACCCCTATTATACATACACTATATGCTAATACTATTTTTGCCACATACACTTTGTGTTATTTTTAACCGAATTGACTAGTTTTACTTCCTTGTGAGTTGTTAAAAATGACTGGAATTCCTGACAACATTTATCAATATTCAATCTTATGTTTAGTTCCTCTTTTATAAGATCAAAAGACATTCGGTTTATATCTTTCGTGTATAAATTATTTAAAATACAAAATACTTTTTCACAATGAGCGTTACTTATCGGTAAAGAAAATATAAATGATTTAAATTTAAACAAATTCAAGTGATTTTCTTTGCCACATTTGGCAAAAAAATGTGACCATATTTTCCATAAACAGCTCGAAGTCGCAGTAGTCGCTGTACAACATGGCATTGTTCACTGCATCGGATATTTGTAGAACTTCGGGAATTTCTCCCAAGTCAATAGTGAGTCTTTTAGATTAAACCGGCAATTTGTCCAAAAATTTATATTTCTTGAAATGGTTTTTTTTAAATAATCAATAGCTGTTGTAAAAAAGCTGCGCACTTCACTTTCAAAAATTGTTTTATAGTCCGCTGAAAGTCCTTTTATTATAGAATTGACTTTGCTACACTATAACTTATTATCCATTCTACTTCTAGGCTATTCAGTAATTTATTCATTAAGCCATGTACATTTAGGTGTTTGGTCTGAGTGATGATAACACTTTTCACGGCTTTATCCGATGGAGTACGAATCTCAAAAAATCCCTTAATATTTCACAACTACCCTATAATATAAGCGTTAAATCTAATGGTCAAGATTCCACCTTTAGCCATTTGGTCTGGGTGATGGTAACAGTTTCATCCCATTTCCGGTTTTGTTCTCCTAAAAGTTCGAAGTTCCTTCAAATCGCGCAAGTGCGCCATAAAATAAATATTCGCCCCAATATCCACACTTTAGATATTTTGTCTAAGTGATGGAAACAATTTAAAATTTATTCACAACTACTCACTAGAATAAATACACCGCCCCATATTCACTATTTTACCTTAAACCGTTTGGTTAGGTTTTTCTTTTTGAAATTTGAAAAATCTCCTCATGCTTCTCTCTAATTCTATAAGAAACATTCCCATATAAATATTTGCCATTCTACCTGTTGTCTAGCCGTTGGTCTGGGTGATGGTTAGTGTTTTTGTCCCGAGATTTCTCGATAAGTTAAGTTAAAATCCACTAGAACCATAAATTATTTAGTGTGTCAATTTTTTACCATACAATTACCAATTAGTAACTATTTTCTTGACCATCACTATCGTCTACCGCCTCTCGATGTTTTATTTATCTTTCAAATGTGCTTTCATACATATAGTGAAAATTCGACATATAACTTACTTTAATGGTGCACTGGGTGATTGTACCTCTAGGTGTTTGGTCTGAGCGATGACAACACTTTTCTTTATCTCAAGGAGTACGAATCTCAGAAAATCCCTTCATATTTCACAATTACCTTATAAAATAAGTATTATATAATTGTCACGATTTCACCTTTAGCCATTTGGTCTGAGTGATGGTAACAGTTTCATCGCAATTCCGGTTTTGTCCTCCTAAAAGTTCGAAATTCATTCATCGCGTAATTGCTCGTTAAAATAAATATTCGGCCCAATATCCGCATTTTCTAACATTTGGTTAGGTTTTTCTTTAACGGGTAACAATTTTTAAAAATCTTCTCATGCAGCTCTCTAATTCTATAAAAAGCATTCCCATATAGATTCGGGCATTACCAGTTATCATTTTTATGTTTAATTTCATATTTGTTGGTTTGTATTAATAAAAAATTTTTGTTTTTTAATAGTTAAAGGCATTTTTATTTATTTTTTGTTTTTGACCGGGATTTCCCGGGATCCCGGGAAAATTAAATAAAAATCCCGATTTCCCGGGAAGTGAAAAAAGCCGGGAAATCAAAATCACTACTTCCAACACACATTCGTCGCGGCCGCTGTTCAATTCCGAATCTGCACACAAGGTGTTCATAAGAGAAAAATATTTTTTTGTACCTTCTTTAATGTTTAATAGTTTCTTTGATTATTCTAGTTATAGATAGAAAATATTAAAAAGTCAGGATTTTCCCCTGAATTACTTCAATACTCGGGACTCGGGATTTTCGCTAGAAGTCGGGAAAATCCCGCCAAATCCCGACCATCTGGCAAACCTACATTCCATCCCAATTTCGAAATTCTTCTTTAACCGTTTGGTCTAGGTGATGGTACCAGTTTTATCCCCTTTTGGCCTTTTTGGCCATTAAAAGTACGAATTGCGAAAAATCCCTTTGTACGTCTCACTAATTCGATGGGGAAAATCCCTGTAAGCGACATCTTTAAATCAAAATGATTTCCCCAATAATCAATCTGGCATCTCCGAATAATCCGTTGAAATTGAAATGTTTGAATTGTAAACTTTTTGGATTCAAAACTTAAAGAAACGTTAAGATTTGCCCCTACCTATGCGCCTTTGTTGTAGCCATTCTTTTGAATTTGAATTGCAAACTTAGAGGTTAGCTGTGCGCAGTACTCAGGAGCAAATTCTATCTACATTTAAATAAATCAAATTTGTAGAAGTTCCTGGTGGTTTCCATACCAAAAAGTATGTACCACATTTTATAATTAAACTAGTGGGCCCGGCAATGCTTCGCTATTGCATATTAACTTGTAATATATTTGACATTTAGGTCTACAAAGTACTTTGAAAACGGTACTTTAGCTCGACAATAATATGTTGAGTTTATTTACTTATGTAACTTATTTAAAGTAACTCCTTAACATTAAATTTTACCAATTAAGATGTATTGTCGTAAATGCTAATAAAAAGTTCATCAGCAAAGTCATATCTATAGTGCCGACATGTAGATTAAGTTTTTTTCTGTATGTAGGGCGAAAAACCACTTCTTCCACAAATCGGAAACAGGCATTCCTCTAAATATCAAAATTATTTATTTTGATCCGTAGTAGCGTGAACCATCTGTATCTCTTTGGTCATAAAAAACATTTTTGTTATGCCTTCTCCTATTGACGGCAAATGAAAATTCCGTTTGAAGATTCATGCCTTTGGCCATAAGAACTTCTTTTGTCATGTCTTCTTCTCACGCGGATCAATAATATTCCCGAATACTATCTTTGTATTGAACTCGTATTACCATTTTTTGGGATAATTCGGTCACCAATGTTTGGCTTAACAAAGTGATGGTCTCACGCGCTGTATGGCATTTTACACCGTCGTATTGGAACCATTTTTCCTTCAAATAATGTGCAATGACATGATAAATACAAAAAAACTGGCTCTAGTTCTTCTATCAGTTGGATATGAATGTGGGCCAAGATCTTTCCTCAGCATTTGCAGAGACCGAGTTGCTAAGAAAGACGTCGGTTCGATAAATTCGAGTCCCCTGTCACACTAAGGTCTACAGCGTCGATGGCTTCTATTAGCTGCTCAGATGGATCATTATATGCACCCTCAACTTCACAAAGGCCTCCATAAGTTTGGTGAACAAAACGCGCATTTTGAAAATAAATTTGCAAGATTTGTAAACGTTGTTCTTGTTTAGTTTTTGCATGGTGATTTTGCAAAGTATGCTAAAATAAAGTCTATCACACTTCATTAGTATGACAGCTAGATTTACACTTATACCTATCAGAAGTTCTTTATGTCAAGAAAAATACCCCATGCATAGGTTATTTACAATTGTTTGCTAATGTTACCTCTGATATACTATACAAATTTAACCTTTGTAGTATAACTACAATGAATATTGCTTAATTTTTCTATCTATATGATTTATTACCGATTCGCTCTCCTGAAAGTAATTAAATATTACATACCAGTAAAGTAAATTAAAAAAAAATATCACTATTTTAGTCTGCGCTTCCTCAACTGCCTGGTGTACAGACCATTATTTGATACAGTTAAAAGTTAATTATTGAAGTGCGTGGGCAGCGCCTCGGCACTTTTAACTTCTTTAGTTCGAAATAGCCTGATCATTACGGCGAATCAATTAGTTCGCGTCAAAAAAACGTGTTAATCGTATATCAGTATTGGAATGTACGAAGAATTCTTAGAAAATTTCACTCAGAAACTATATATCTAAAATCAATTCATAGTTCGCGCTGATAAGCATAAAGATTTCAGGTAGAGATATTTTTTTTAGCAATGAGCAATATTTCAGTTACTTCAGACCTATGGGCCCCGGCTCTAATTTTTACCTACCATTCCAATGTTTGAAGACCAAGACGAAAATAATAGTATAGTTTTGATTTTTTTATTGGGATCTCGCCCTATATTCTGAAAAATGTATGCCAACTCTCAGAGGCCATAACTTTTTAACCAATACATAGATTTGCTTCTGTAATACCTCATTTAGTTTGTTGGGAAGTCAGTTTTACGCAGAAGGTCTCAAAAAATATATATCTGAAGTTTTCGGTTTGTGCTCATTTAAAAACAAAAAAATCTTTATTTAAAATATTCATGCTTTCTAACGCGAGCTAGGAATTGATTTTAGACACAAAGTTTTCTTAAAATTCATCGTAGATTCCGATTTTGGTTACGATTTTTGCGAATAAAAAAATTGGCCCACCTTACTGTTCATATCTCTAGGCGAACAGCAATATACTGTGGAATTTTGACAGTTTTAACCGTTTGTTTTAAAAAGGGTGTGGAACAGCCCATTTCCACACTTACTGTAATTCATACTGCAACAACAACATATGTAACAAATCTCATCTTCATACCTCTGATAGTCCATGAAATATAGCCCTTTTAATTTTCAAGTTGAATGGGCTGTGCCACGCCCCTTTATCCAATCACAACCAAATATAGCTTGGGACTATCAACAGGTCAACAGTACCACTTGGTAAATTTTTCGTATCAATCGATCTATTAGAAAAGCTGTTAGAGCGATTTTTGAAAAGGGGGCGTGGCACCCCCACTTTCTCCCAGGATGTAATTAATACTGCTTCAACAACATATATACCAAATCTCATCTTCATACCTCTGATAGTTCATAAGATATAGCCCTATCGATTTTCAAATGTAGTATGGGCGGTGCCACGCCCCTTTATCCAAGCACAACCAAATATAGCCTGGGACTATCAACATGTCAACAGTACCACTTGGTAAAATTTTCGTATCAATCGATCTATTAGAAAAGCCGTTGGAGCGATTATTGAAAAGAGGGCGTGGCACCGCCCACTTCCACCCTGACTGTAATTAATAATGCTCCAACAACATATGTACCAAATCTCATCTTCATACCTCTGATAGTTCATGAAATCTAGCCTTTTTAATTTTCAAGTTGTATGGGCGGTGCCACGCCCCTTTATCTAATTACAACCAAATGTAGTCAGGAACTATCTACAGGTCAACAGTATCTCATGGTAAAATTTTTGTATCAATCGGTCTATTAGAAAAGCCGTCTGAGCGATATTTGAAAAAAGGGGCGTGGCGCCGCCCACTTTTTGAAAAAATAAAACCTTTTAAACCATCCGGAAGCTATGGCGAACAAAACAAAAAAAAAATTTTGAAAATCGGTCCAGCCGTTTTTGAGTTTTAGCGAGACAACTGCACATCGATTCATTTTTATACCATCACCCTTAGGGATGAGGGTATATATCATTTGATACGACCCAAAAGTGTAACACATAGAAGGAGTGACTTTAGACCCTAGGTTTCTTTGAACCAAATTCGATTCATGACTTTTTTAGTCGTTTGAGCCATGTCTGTCTGTCTGTCTGTCTGTCTGTCTGTCTGTCTGTCTGTCTGTCTGTCTGGTGGCTGTCCGGCTGGTTCGCACGATAACTTTCGAAAGGCGCAACCAAATGTTTTAAAATTTTGCACGAGTTATTATTTTCCCAAAACTACTTACGGTATTGCAAATGGGCTACATGGCCCCGCCCCTTCTGGTACCTCCCATACAAATACATCATTCCGCCCACTTTAGAAATCGAGTAATAATATCAATACACCCTACGGGATCGTCCCCAAATTCTGTATTTAGTAAAGCTATAAGAGGATAAAGTTTTGGAA
The DNA here is from genome assembly GCA_964034835.1 of Muscina levida. Classification (NCBI taxonomy): domain Eukaryota; kingdom Metazoa; phylum Arthropoda; class Insecta; order Diptera; family Muscidae; genus Muscina; species Muscina levida. The sequence continues at coordinate 76,018,098 of OZ035884.1, forward strand.
AACATTTTAAAAGCCTAGCCACGCCCCTTCTGGTACCTCCCATACAAATCTACCTTTCCGCCCACTATAGAGATGGAGAAATAATATCAATAAATTAAACGTGATCGTACCCAAATTCTATTTTTAGTAAAGCTATAACAGGATAAAGTTTGGGAGAAAAAAATTGGAAGTTTATTCACGCCCCATCTGGTACCTCCCATACACATCTGGTACCTCCCACTTTAGAAATCGATTAATATTATTAAAAGACCTATCGCGATCGAGCCCAAATTCTGTATTTGGTAAAGTTTGAGCAGGATAATATTTTGGAGAAAAAATCTGGAACACTAGACACGCCCCTTCTGGTACCTCCCATACAAATGTACCACTCCGCCCACTTTAGAAATAGGGTAATAATATCAATACACTCTACACGATCGTGCCCAAATTCTGTATTTTGTTATGTTATAACAGGACAACGTTTTGGAGAAAAAATTGGAAATCTAGCGACGCCCCTTATGGTTCCTCCCATACAAATGTACCTTTCCGCCCACTTTAGAAATCGAGTAATAATATTAATACACCCTACGGGATCGTCCCCAAATTCTGTATTTAGTAAAGCTATAACAGGATAAAGTTTTGAAAAAAATTTTAATAGCCTAGCCACGCCCTTCTGGTACCTCCCATACAAATCTACCTTTCCGCCCACTATAGAGATGGAGAAATAATATCAATAAATTAAACGTGATCGTATCCAAATTCTATTTTGAGTAAAGCTATAACAAAATAAAGTTTTAGAGAAAAAAATTGGAAGTCTATTCACGCCCCATCTGGTACCTCCCATACACATCTGGTACCGCCCACTTTAGAAATCGATTAATATTATTAAAAGACCTATCGCGATCGAGCCCAAATTCTGTATTTGGTAAAGTTTAAGCAGGATAATATTTTGGAGAAAAAATCTGAAACACTAGACACGCCCCTTCTGGTACCTCCCATACAAATGTACCACTCCACCCACTTTAGAAATAGGGTAATAATATCAATACACTCTACACGATCGTGCCCAAATTCTGTATTTTGTTATGTTATAACAGGACAACGTTTTGGAGAAAAAATTGGAAATCTAGCGACGCCCCTTATGGGTCCTCCCATACAAATGTACCTTTCCGCCCACTTTAGGGATGTACGAATAATATCAGTACACCCAAGGCAATCGAGCCCAAATTCTGTAATTAGTAAAGCTATAACAGGATAAAGTTATGGAGAATAAATCTGGAGGCCTAACCACACCCCTTCTCGTACCTCCCATACAAATGTACCACTCCGCCCACTTTAGAAATCGAGTAATATTATCAATGTAATAGAAAATTATTTGTTTTACTGAGGGTAAGGGTAAATGTAAGTTGGGTTGCCCGACTGAAACTTTCTAACTGGTTTTAATTACAAATCGGTTAATTTCAATAACTCAAGACTTAAACAATATCTTATATTGGGTGATGGTATTTATCAGTCAGTTCAACTGACTGAAATTTCTGTACTGGTTATATATAAGATTATGATTTTATTCCTAATTGTATGAATTTCATTTAGTATTTTTAAAAGAAATACACATTGTCAATATTTAACTTTGTGCGTTTTATTCAAAAACCCGTGGAAGTCACTGGAACGCGTCCTAGGTCTGGACGTACGACTGGCGTGTCTTTTACAATCCCCATAAAGATTTTCGCTATCATAGCTTTAGCCGTTTGGTCTGGGTGATGGCATTTTTACCCCATAATAGTATGAATGTTGAAGAATCACTTTGTGCAGCTCTCTTATTCTATAGGACGCATGCTTTTATAGATTTTCGCGATTATAGCTTCAGCCGTTTAATCTGGAAGATGTTACCAGCTTTATCCCTTTTTGGCCCTTTTTTTACCCCTTAAAGTACGAATTTCGATAATGCCCTGTTTATCGAGCACCTACCCTGTAAGGAAAATGTACACCCGTGATTCTAGGTGAAGCCGTTTGGCATGGGCAATGATTAGTCAGTTAGTCAATCAGTAACGAATCAATTGTATATACTTTATGTAGAATATAAATGATCAGCATCGTATTCAACATTTTGAATGTTGTAAATGTAGATATCAAGATATTTAAATTAAATTTTGAAAATATGACTCGAATCATAATAAGCAACCCAAAAACCTCCGAGTAACAAGATTCAAACAAATCCGTGAATATTTGAAAAGGGTGCCTGTCAAATAAAATTTGTCACGTTTTTTAGGTTAAAACAAAATTCTGTAGCTATAACAAAATATTCGTGTTCAGCGCATCAAAATACCGACACTGTTATTTGTGTGGCTGTGTAATCTGTCTATATAGTTTAAACTCGGGATTCCGGACCTTACGTTCAGCTTTGCTCTCGTTGACAATAGTAAATAGTGTCACCCTAATGTGCATTATAACATTTATGCTTAAAGCCAAACAGAGTTTCTATAATATTATTTTGTTATTTTCAACACTAACACTAATAATGCAGCAACATTCATATTACATGTTGGACAATGCACCACTAAGTAGAATGCACAGTTGACATTCAAACCTATATCTACGTATACGGTATACACAAACATGCAACCATCCATATATATAATATTTTTAGAATATTTGAATTTCGATAACCTCAGCAAATTTAAATTCCCGCCATTGGCAAAGGAACCAACAATCCAGGCAGATAGCGCTCTAAGCTCAGAAATGCTTACAGTGTTTGGTCGCGTCCATTTCGAGCCCCGTCGTTGCATTTACAAGAATTGCTCAGAAAAGCTCAGTGGTAATCATTTCAAATTTAGTGTTTAACAAACAGTGATTGTGTCAAGATCGTGCTAGGATCAAATAAAGAATTCAAAATATGTTTGAGCATAAAAATGGTGTTGTGTTCGTCAATATTTAAGTCAGTGCAAGCGACGGCTGACCACAGAATTTCGGTTTGAATTTGTAAATTAATTTTTAGTGGAAGTTAAAATCCGCTATGATTTGTTGTAACAGTGTTGTAACAATTCTAGTTTTTATTTTGAGTAAAACTATTTGTTAGCAAAATGCAGCACAGGTAAGTTTTAGCTGTTAAGTTTATTTTAAATATGTTTGAATTTTTGTAGATGTTGCTCCTGCAATCTTTTTAGAGCAACAAGTTTTATGTCATTGGCAGCTAAAGTAACACGTGCATTTTGCGGCTAACTATAAATTACATTTTTGACAGTAGATGTCCATGTGGTGTACTGGCTTAAATTTTTGATAACAAGTTTACATTATTCAGATGTTTTATTTTCTATTTCAAATTAAAGAAAAAAATTATAAGCTCGAGAAGAAAATAAGATTTGAGATATTACGCTTTATTTCTTAAAGAGGGTAGATTCGGCCACAAATAAAATTTAAATTATTCTATTCAAATCTCCAATAAACCCTTCTAATATTATTTAAACTTATAGTTTTCATGGCAAAAATGTATAAAATTTATTTACTTTTTGTAAGAAAACAAAAGTAAAAAATTGTCTATATAGGCATAAAAAAAGAAGAAAACAAATTATTTACCTTTAGTTTTCTGGATACACTTTCTTGAAGAAAGTGAATAATAAAATTATGATCAATTGATTACATTAAATGATATAAGAACACAGTTTATTTCTTATGAATTATAAAATGATCATTAATTTAATATTTAATAAAATATTTTAAGAACACAATTTCTAATTTAAATCTCTTCTCATATTTGTAATCTTACATACCGAAATTGTAAAGTGTAGACTTTTGTCAAACTTTTAGAAAATATATTCATATGTATAACGGACTGTGTATTTTTGCTATTTCAAGGACCTTGACCTTTTCTTAAAATCTTCTACATTTTTCCAAATTCCAAAATACTAACGCACTTAAATATAAATATCTGACGTTATCCCAAACTTTAACAAGAAAATTTTGAAATTCTTTTTTTATTGTACCTATTTTAAGTAGATTGATTTTTTCTTTGACATATTGAGGCGATCAGCGCCAAAACGGCCTAAGCCCAAAAAAAGGTTCTGAGAAAAACGAAGTTAAGAGAAAATAAGTTTTAAAAATATTTTATTTTTTTATTAATCGTAAATAAATATTAATTGTAATATTTGTTTTAGGTTAATCATAAGGATTAATTAACTTAGATAAAGACTGTTGTAAACAGTTAATACAAAAATTAATGTGGCTTAGGCCATTTTTGAATCCATTTAAAATCCACTGTGGGTTAGGCCATTTTGCCTCTATTTATTAAAACATAGAAAGCGGTTCCAATTCCAAATTTACGAACTTGCTGAACTTCCTCTTTGAAATATCAACTTCTTGAAATAAAACATCTATGTTATTTGAATATTTGTATTGTATTATAAATGAATTCACATTTTGAAATCGAAGCCACTGAATCTTAAGCCATTCAACTTTTGAAGTCTTGTCTGCGGAGATTTTTCTGTTCGTCACTAGTTTCTCGATTAAGGATTTGCTTTTAATATCATCTGCCGTCATCTTTACCAAGTGAAATGGTTCCTTTTTTGGCCGTGATGATTACACGATCCCAATCATCAGGCGTAAAAATGCCCTTATAATATTTTTTTTTCCTTTTCAATGAGACCAAAATCTTGATCGCATGGTAGGAATTAGTGGTCAGATACTAAAAATGTGTGGTCTATCTGTTCCACTGGGAAGGTCGAATTATTGACCATGTATGTGCAAATAGTGCTCATTCTTATGTTCCGGCTTTGGCCACCAAAATAATTTTTAGAGGCTATCCTAAAATTGTTCTGAATTTTTTAAATGTCAAATATTAAACAGTATATAATATTATAAACCGAATTTTGAAATTAATAATTAGTTTAAGTTTGCTTACTTAAATTGTCATTATTAATAAAATTTTTTTAAACTGATATTTCATAAAAATTTTGTGGGAAAGTAGATTTTTTATAAAAAAATTAAAAAAAAAATGTTTTTTAATTTGGTTTATAAAAATATAAACAGTTTTTATCAATATAACTATTACCTTTTATATTTTTTTCAATAGAAAAAAAAATAAATTTAAAAAAAAATTAAATATGTAAAGCTTTTTGAAATATAAAATTTTTAAAAAGTTTAAAAATAAACTTTAACATATAGGATTTTATTCAAAAACCATTCAATTTTTGTCAACAAAAAATATACCAATGACTATTGATGAGTATTTGTGGCCGTATATACCTTGGTGTGAGTCTAAAACTAGTGGCTTATTAACACACTTAAATGCGAGAAGCTGCTTCATATCTCAATCATGGGATGCAGATGGAAAATTAAGAACAATATTAACTTTAGAAGTTTATTGCACAAAAATGCAACAATTCTGCATTCAGAACTACGAACTTATCCTACCTAAACATTGACTACATGTATTCGGTTTTAAAAATGCTAATGAAAAAGACAGCAAAATATATATTTTTTTTAAAGTTAACATTTGCTTGCCATTGTGTTATTCACGGAAAGATAATAACTCTAAGTAAAAATTCCCCAAGAGTAACGAAGAGTAATTTTAAGAGTTAATTACTACTTTTTATACCATCAGCCTTAGTACAGAAATTTCAGTCTGATACTTGGAGTTTAACTTGTCTCCTTTAATGCGTTACACTTTTTTTTTTGGTATCAAATGATATATACCTTCATCCCTAAGGGTGATGGTATAAATACCTAACGCATTAAAGGAGACGAGTTAGACCACAAATATCTTAAGACCAAATTCGTTTCAGGACTTTTTGAACTACATATGTCAGTCTGTCTAGATGGCTGGTGAGCAGGATAATTCAAGTAAATCTTAACTGATCGGTATAAAAATTTACAACTCTTAAAATTTTTCCAAACGAAGAAATGGGAAGATTACCTCCACCTCTTCTGGTACCAAACGGGCAACTGGGGGATAATGAAATCTGGTAAGAGGATTTATCTTGTGATTGGATGCAAAACCTCATAAAACCTAACTTTTTGACCGAATTCATTCTCATAGTTTTACATACATAGCTTTTTTGTAAATACACAGAATTCAGTTAAATTTTGAGTATAACATTTTGAATGAATTTTAAATGAATATGGACTATATCTCTGGGACCGGTCGTGGCATGATGGTTAGAACACTCGACTACCATGTGGGAGATCCCAGGCTCAACTCCTGGCTCCAGCCATCTTATTTAATAATAATGATAAAAAAAAATATAAAATAAGAAAAAAGGTTTCTTTCATTGCCGGCACCCTCGATGTTGCCGTCGGCAACTTCGCAGTATAAGTGTCGGGTCAATCGGCATGCCTAGTAAAAGCTTCTCAAACAGTGACGTTCGCATTCGTTGATAAACAAGTACGTGCCTTTAGTTGTAATTCTAAAAATAGAAAGCGTGTTAATTCACAACAACGCGAGTAGTATCCCTTACCTCATTCGTGGGGTGTAAAGGGAAATAAAGTTTTAATTTTTTTTATGGACTATATGTGGTGACCCCTCCCGTACAAAATAACCTCTTCTGAGAAAATTTATATTTCTCATACAACTTCCAAACCGTTTACATGCCTACTGTTTTGGTACGTTCTGAATTGAGTTAAATTTTGCCAAGGTAAGCGTTTATTGAATGTTGATTTACGAAAAAATCGGATACGTTGCGCTGTCCCTATTCAAATTCGTAAAATTTTTACGGTTTTGTTTCTAGACCGGTGGTACTATGACCGAAAGTTCGATCTAAAACCGTTTAAACTTCACAAGCAGGCAAATAATAATACATAGGTAATATTAATTGAATGTCGGTTAATTACAATAACACAAAAGTTAAAAAATATCCTATATTGATTAATGGTATTTATCAGTCAGTTTACCTGACTGAAATTTCTGTACTGGTTTTATTACACTTTCATTTTACTGATCTTACAATTAGCTTTCTTACAACAGTTTTGATTAAAGGAAAATTGGATAGTGTCCCATGAGTTACAATCAATTCGGTTGGTGTGTACATGACGTTTTGAAATTAAGGTATCCCACCCATTGGAATAGTAAAATTGAGAAATTTAAGAAAAATAATTAATTAAATCGGGTTTTTAGTTATTGTGCTTACCCGTGACAAACTCTTTTCAATTATTAATTTACAAATAATATAGAAAATTGTTTTAAAAATTTGAAACAAGTTTTAAAAATAATCAGTTTAAAGAAATTCTGCGGTTTTATTTAATAATTTTAAGATCTTTTGCCAAATGTTTGTATATATTTAAAATTGTTGTTATTTCACTTTCTATTAATTAATCAATTAATTTACCTTTTGTTCGACTGATACATATGGGTATTTCCAGCGGAAGGACGGACGATTTCATAGTAAAAAATTGCTATATTTTTTACTTTTTGTTATCATGAATTAATTGAACTTTAAAAAAACAAACTATATATGTATATCATTGGAAAGTCTCATTTTTCCAAATCCGCTGAGAAACTTAAAATCGGTTCATATTTATCCGCGCTAATGGCATATAAGTGCGTAAAAATTCGAATAACCGGTTTTTTACCCGTTACTCAAGATGTTTAGAATTTTGGGAAATTTCAAAAACAGAATCTTATAGTGCCCAGCAGCACCTACCAGCAAAATAGTATAATTTCCAGGTATTGATTTTTTTTGTCGCTCTGTGTTATCCATAGAAAAATGCGTGTGTCCGCAACGCACATTTAGATTGAAGTATCATAAAAGGTAAAAGTATTTTAAATGTGAAGTAAGTTGTTTATAAAACACCAACATGTCTTCTTTATTTTACAAAAAAGAATTTACTGATCACATAAGAAATTTCGCAAAATTTCACAAATTTTCATAGACACTTCAAGTTGCTGTGGAAAATTGTGTGTGTCCAGAACGCACTTTGTGTAAGTCATAATTTTGAATACAACATTTTAAAGTAAAGTTTCATTAAAAGAACATTATAGTACTGTCCAAAATCTAAATTTTTTATTATGAACATAATCTTCAAAATATTTCAACTTTTCGAGAAAACTACAAAATAAGAAAAACAAAAGTTCGTCCGCAACGCTAGCAAAAATACCCATATATATAAAAATCCATTTTTTGGAAAATTGAGAAAAAAAAATTTTCCAATCAAATTTTAACTATTTTAAATTAAAAGAATAATTTAATATTAATTTTTACCATTATTTTTGTTTTGGTTTATTTATGTTTTGGTTTATTTATTCGGTCTGTTAATTTACCAATATAAATACAATTTAATTTTAAATAAATAAATTTAAATAATAGACTTTATAAAACAAATTAACTAATTTTACGAAATGTTAAACATTAAATAAAATGAAAAACGATAGGAAAAAGAAAATTAAAGCAGAGTCTAAAAGTTACTGTCTTGGTACATATTTTTTTTCCAAAAGTTTTATTAGTTTTTAAAGAAAATTTAAAATATTTGAAAAATTTGTTACATCCTTTTTTTGATTGTCACAATTAACACCTATATTATATTTTATATTTAAGAAGATCTTTTGTTTGGGTACACCTGGGGGCTATTTGGGGCTCTTTATGGTCCCACTGACACCTGTACCACTGCTGATCAATTTATGTCCGAATTAATTAGCTTTCTTGAGCACCCTGACAGTTTTATGTTTTTGTTAATCATAAAAAACCTTATTTTTTCTTTGCACCTTATGAATGAGATAAGGGAGGGCTTTTTGCATTTTAGAAACTTTACGCGCTTTAATTTGTAAACTCATAAACGAGACCTGCTGTTTAATGACGAATTTGAATGCAATTTTTTTTTATAAACATTTATTACTTACTCTGATGTTTCTGTCTACAAAATCAGGGGCGCCGCCAGCCAACGATATTTCGAACCTAGGTCACTTGCATTTTAGTCGTGTGTTCTAACTATTATGCCAAAAAAATAGCAAAATGCATTTTGGGAGTCAAATATACGAACAAAATACTTACACACTTTTTGTTCTAGTTCATTAACAATAGCCAGAAATTGCTTGAATTGCAACAATTAAAATGAAATTTAATATTATTTCACGAAAAAATAAAAAAATTCTTTTGAATTTATCAATCATAAACGTGGGGCTCAAACAAACACATTCAAACGGATGTAGCCCACAACTTTGTAGCAAAATGCGAAACGAACTCAACGCAACAAAAACACAAAATAAAAACGAAATATTGTAATATGATTTTGGTGGCATCGAATGGACAGGTGCTGATTTTCATTTTTCTATTTTTCGAATAAACAACAAAATAAAATATACCCTTAAAGTTAACGTAACACCACCCATTGTAAATTTTTCACAATATAAAAATTCTTAAGAATACTCATTTTCATGGTTGATTTTTTTTGCCATTGCAAAAAACTATCTACAGTTTAAACTTACTCTACATCGAGCTTCTAGGTTTTTGTTCCACTGAAAAAAATCAAAGTCCGTTAAAAAACAGGAGCAAACAAATACTCATTAGATGGCTATTCAAGCAAAAGGCATGATACTTCAATCAATGCTACATTATTACCCACCAAGTAACAGACACACAAACACACAGCAACCATGAGAGAAATTGTGAAAAATTAGTAATCCTAGAGATCAGTTTATGCACACAGGCACACCCACGCACTCGCACACACTCTTACACAATCGTATGGATGCGTAGCCACCGCATTTGCAGTTTGCATAATAATGTTCTATGAAATTATTTTCCCTTTTTTTGAGTTTCCTTTTTGTCCTTTGAATTTGCATTTTGATTGCAGAGAAAATTTCACTTTCATTGTAGTTATTTTTTGATGCATCTGATTGTGAGTTGTAACTTTTTAGATAATAAAGTTTCTTAGTGGGATGTTTATAATAGTGGACATTCAAATTTGTTAAGGGCGTTTTTTTTCTTGTAAAAAATTAGTTTTGGTAGTAACTGTATTTGCCGAAACCTATTTGGGTTGCAATTTTTCGGTACTGACAGGGGGACTTAATATTATAGACATTTCTTTGCTAAAACTACCTTTGTGATACAATTTTTGGTGTTAGTTGTAACAAAGTTGTACAAGTTGAATAGAAAACCTTGTAGTTTGTAATTAAATAAAAAATATTCTTTGTGATGAAAAAATTCAGATTTATGTATGTACATTAAGGTGGACCTTGAAATGAAATTTTTGCGATATTTTGGTAGATGAGGGCTCTATTCCGTGCCTTTTTGAAAAAAAATGACAATGCCGAAAAAAAAAATTAAAAAAAAAAAAAATTAGGGGTTGCGCACGAGCCGAGAAAAAGGTCCACTTTGCCAAAATTAGGGGGGAAATTGCCATAGGTCATCAGGGGTCACCCGTAGGGGGGAAGAATGTATGGCCGACCCCCATTAACTTTTTACCGCCAACATTTTCCCCCAAGACACCCACCCCCTATCTCCTCCCCTTAGGGGGGTCACCATACAAAAATGGAGGTTGCTCACTATTTTTGAAAAACACCATAGGTCATCAGGGGTCACCCCTAGGGGGGTAAAATATATGACCGACCCCCATTAACTTTTCATCCCCAACATCTTTTCCGAACAAACTTACCCTCTATCTCCACTCCTTGAGGGACTCCCCATACAAAAATAAAAGAAGCTGTAATTGAGTAGTACTACTAAGCACTTTTAATATAATATAGTCAAATTAACATATTTTTGTTCGCTGATGGGTATTTCTTGCGGTAAGAATCGATAACATGTAGTAAATACTGTTTCTCTTCTTCGCCTTGACACAGTATTCTATTATAATCTTGTATCATTTTTACTCCTCTTTCGGCAGTGTCGTTCAAAACGCGCAAGTTATTTACAATTCTACGACCTTCTTGATAGTCTGCGCGAGATTTCCAGGTTGCTGGATTTGCAAGAATGAAATCTTGCGATATTCCAAATCGTACAAATAAATTTTTGGTATTATGAGAGACGAAGTTGCTCAAGTCTTTAGCCAAGAATTCCTCATTCACATCTTTGAATTTCACCTCGATTTTTTTTAACGCTGGTGCTTTTGATTACGACGCGAGGAGCTGGGGGAACCGGGTCGTCTTTTTCATCTTCTTCACCTTCTTCGTCTTCTTCATCTTCTTCACCTTCGTCATTCTCATTTTCTAGCAATGCTTGGGCCATTTTGGCCTTCAACTCATTTGAAACCTTGTCATCGAAAAAGGCAAGGGCTATGTGCTCATCGGCGAGATACCATAGGTGACCGATAAATTTCTTTATCATTACCCGAGATAAATCCTGGTCAACGGACTTGTACTCGACGATGTCCTTCAAAAACTTCCAATCTTGATTCGGCGCCTCAGCTGCTCGAGAAGAACCAAACCATGCCTTGACGTAAAGTCGCACAACAAAAATACAAACGTGTCGAATACCATTCAATTCACATACAGATAAGTGAAAAGTTCTCCGAAACAAAAACATCTTGAGGCAGTAAATGGCTTTTGCCATCCATCGAGCATGGGAAACGGGTCCTGGAGGTCGGAAATGGTAATTCTCAAGTTTTTCACCCAGAAACAAAAGAATTAATTGTAGCATTTTTTTGTAGTCATCGCGAGGGTGTTTCTCCTTCAATTGATCTAAGCAAAACTCCTTTATGCCGACTTGCATTGCCACAGGAATTTTTCTGACGACTTGATCGTCTATCAAGCCAGAATGGAATGGTTTAACCTTTACAGCGTCCCATTCCTGTTTGAAACGGTCAAAGCAAGGAACGCCTGGTGCACTGGTCTTTCCCATTTTTGTCTCAAAAACTTCCCTTAGCACCAGTTCGTATACGTGGTGTCTGCAAGGTAAATATAAGATTTCTCTCTCCAACAGCCGCTCAAGAGCAACTGCGGCTCCGGAGAATGGGCCACTGTTCGTTGATGTCGTGTCGAAAGAAAGTCCTTGTATTCGATGTGTCATATGCCAAGATGCCAACAGTTGATAAACGGCATGTGCTATTCTCCGGCCTTTTCCTTTCCCATCTTCTACTTTGGGAACTCCAAGAAGTTGTTCTTTTTCTCCGTACGAGACAATTACTGGTAGACGGTCCACCTTCTTTGTACCCACAAAATCCAAAAGCATTTTGCCATCCCAATGGACTACGAAGGATTTAGCTGCGACAAGCTGGAGATGAATGAAACGCGTTGAAGAATAAGAATTCTGAATGAGAGCAAATAAATCTATGCGATCTTACTTCTGGATTGTCTTTCACATAACTCAGCATGTTCTCTCGATTTGAACGCCGACATCTCCGAAGCGACGTACGGTTTATTGTGTATTGTTGAGGATCGCGTCCAAATGCTTCTGCCGCCGCTATCATAATGCCGACCGCGTCTCGGTCAGTCACTTTGCACTTGTCCAAAGCTGATAGGACTCGTTCAGTAAAACATTGTTTGTAACCTCTTCTGTCACCAACATTTGATGGGCCAGCTTCTGCCGGGCAGTTTTCGTCCTGTCTCCCATTATCATCGCTTGAATCACTGCTTGAAAATTTAACCACTGCAATTGAAAGAATTTCATTTGAATATAAACATTGGACGAACACACAAAGCGCGAAATAGCTTACCGCCTTTAGCGAACTGATCTCTACTAGATTCCGTTGCACGTTTGCGTCGCAACTCTTCTTGTTCTTCGCGCTCAGCTTTTCTTTTCCTCGTTCGAGTATCAGTAGCGCCCACACCTCCCATAGTTCCTGGCCGGCCATCTTCTCTTTGCTTTAGCAGAAACTCAATGTCTTCGGTATTTGTCATTTTCTCAAGGGCGTTGGCGTGTGCGATGTCGAAAAGATTATTCAAGCTATCAGAAAACTTATTCTCTTTTTCTCTAGTGGACTCAGTCTTTCTGTGAGATGACTTTCTTAAAGCATCCCACTCATCGTGCAGCGCAGCTATTTTTCTTGTAACATCTCTTCTGGCTTTCGTCGGAATAGCTGCTTGGCGCCAAAAAATCATCACTGCGTCCGCGACTATAACCGCACTATTTTTCTTCGACATGTTTCGTTTGCGAATGTTGAAGAAATGCATTCTTAGCACTTGCTTCTTCGACGGTAATTTGTTCCCCGTAATATTCATGCTTGGATAACCAATCAAAAAAATATCGTCGCGCGATCTAAGTTGTGTTGTCATCTTAACTTTTAAAAAACGGGAGAAAAATCAATTTACTTTTCGCGGTCGTCGGCACTTGTTGAATGACAACAATCGATGAATGAACTGCTATTTATAACTACTACGTATTTTGCAATATTTTACTGCCAGGTACTGATGAATGGGGGCATCTGCTACGTGTGCGTTTCAAATTTTTCAAGACTTTCCAAACAATGACCACTCTGGAATATTGGTGGAATTTCTGTAAAAAAATCAAAAAAAATTAAAAAAATCTCGATATTGTGCAACTGTAAATACATAGATTTTCAGTATTTTTGTATGGGGAGTCCCTCAAGGAGTGGAGATAGAGGGTAAGTTTGTTCGGAAAAGATGTTGGGGATGAAAAGTTAATGGGGGTCGGTCATATATTTTGCCCCCCTAGGGGTGACCCCTGATGACCTATGGTGTTTTTCGAAAATACTGAGCAACCTCCATTTTTGTATGGTGACCCCCCTAAGGGGAGGAGATAGGGGGTGGGTGTCTTGGGGGAAAATGTTGGCGGTAAAAAGTTAATGGGGGTCGGCCATACATTCGTCCCCCCTACGGGTGACCCCTGATGACCTATGGCAATTTCCACCCTAATTTTGGCAAAGTGGACCTTTTTCTCGGCTCGTGCGCAACCCCTAATTTTTTTTTTTTTAATTTTTTTTTTCGGCATTGTCATTTTTTTTCAAAAAGGCACGGAAAAGAGCCCTCATCTACCAAAATATCGACACAAGGTCCACCCTAATGTACATATATAACACAAGGGAACAAAATTGAACTTTTTGAGTGTTGTTTGGAATTCGATAGCTGTTTTTTACTAATTTGGGGTCGCTGATTTCAAATCTAATCTCCATTTTTCTCCATCAGCTCGAATTTTTAAGTTACAGGTACTAATCGTATTTTCGACGTTTTTCCAAAAAATTATAGTTCAAAAAATCATAATTTTTTATTCACAAGCCGGATTTTAAAATGTTTTTCTTTTTTTTAAATATATCGTTGTTACCTTTGAAAAAAATCAAATTTTTTAATATTAAAAAAAAAAATGACTGAGTAACGGCTGTTTTATTCAAAAAAAAAAAAAAAAACTAAACAAAAGTTACACATTTTAATTTTCTTCACGCTGAAAGTTAATCGGTTGGGGGCAAATTGTTATTTTTATTAGCTTTATTGAATATCATATTAAGATAGCTTTCTAAAACATGTATGTACATAATAATCGATTGAAAATTGAATGAGTTATGCTAAGTTCGGTGATAACAGATTTTTCGCAATTTTTTGTTTCTACCCAAAAAAAATTAAAATTTTGTATTTTTAAAAATCATGACAAATTTGCAAACTTATTTATAGTTTAATTTATAGTTTTGCCTCCTATTACAATATTAATTATCAGACCAAATTTAATTAATCGGCAGGTTTCAATTTGGAAGTTAAGGAAGAAATATTAATTTTCCAAAAATAGGTAATTTTGTATGGGAGGTACCAGAAGGGGTGATCCGATATAGTGCAAATTCATTCCTGATTTATATTTTCATAACCGTAAAACTTCCGCATAGTTTGACTGAATTCAGTGCACTTACAAAAAAGATATGTATGTAAGACTATTGGGGTGAGTTCGGTCATTTGTATGGGAGGTACCAGAAGGGGTATGGCAACGCTTTCGGTTTTTCTAGGGTTTGTCTACTTTTGCAAGATAAATAAACTGACCAAATTTCAATATCCTCCGGTAGTCTGTTTGGCAGCTATCGAAGATATATTAATTATCCAAAAATAAGTAATTTTGTATGGGAGGTACCAGAAGGGGTGGGGCTATTCCGCCCATTTACAATCCCATAAGTTCGTTTCGAAAAATTTTAATACTGATAAATTTTCATAACGATCCGTTAAGGTTTGCTCGAGTTACACTTTCACAAACATATTAATAAATGTTATTTTTGTATGGAAATCGTGATTTTTGTAAATTTAGTTATCTCAGTAAATTGTTGACAAAATCAAAAGTTGTGCAGATATTTTAATGAAATAAAGCTCATTTGATTCACACTATATTAAACTAAATGTTTTAAGACAAACACTGTGATTTGTGTTGCATTATTTTTTTTTATGAATTTTTAAAAAACAAAAATTTTTTTTTTTTGTAAATTTTTTGTTTTATTTTTTAAAACTACAACGATATCTCTCAAACTACTAAGCCAAATTAAAAACAATGAAGGCACGGATTAAAGATAATTTTGTTGACGAGTTTATGTTTTTTTTTGTAATTGAATATGGTGAACCGTTTTCAAGTTATTTAAATATTTGTAGTGGAAGTGCCTTAGTTATGGACATAACGGTATATCGCGAAAAGTCGAGCTGATACAAAAAAACCAAGTGCAGATTTGGATTCAGCGTCCCAAATTACCTTTAAAACAATATTCAGTTCTTAAACAACAAATACCTTGTTCCCTTGTGTAATTATTGAAAATTGAATCTCTACATCACTTATTTTCTTTATCTTTTTCTGCATCTTTAAAAGAATTATGCCTTTCTAATTTTTTTATTGCTTCACATGAAAACTCACAATTAATATTTACAGAAATCAGTTAAGATTTTAGAGAGTACAAGTCTAAAAGTTATTTTACGTTTTAAATCGATTTCGAATCGAAATCGTACAGCACTATCGCTGCCAACCTCTTCGAAGTTCTGGGTATATACTTTGACTGTATTAAGCCACGTTTCCCATCTTGTTATAATTGGCTCTGGAAGGTGTAACAAGTTGTGTAAATACAAATATTGTCAGTTTAACGAGTAATTAAGAGGAATATTGTGTAACAAATTAAATTGAACTTTTAGCAAAAAACAAGCATTTCGCATTTATCCATTTTAGTAGGTCCAATAATAACATGCATTTGCATAAGATTCCTTGTCATACTTATAAACAAAGTAACTTATTATACTTTGTACAAGATTTATTCTATAGCAGAAATTATATCAAAAAATTTAGCCATTGCTATCCTAAGCTGCTTCGTATGGAAAACTATTCGATGTCATGGTCCCATTTACACCAAATTGATAAGATTGATTGATTAGTGACAATATGGTAGATAATACATTTAACGTGATTTTTGAATTAATTATGTAAAATTGTTCCTTATATCATACTTCATGTTGTGTGAGAAATTCAAATTTATATCTTTTATACACTTCGCTTTAGAGCTATTTGAATTTCTCTATTATTTGCAGGGTGGGGAGTAAACTAAAAACTTTAAATGTTTTTATCTCGGAATCGATTATTTGAGTTATGGCAGTCTTGCACCGAAAGAGCGATATGTATGCTGATAAAAGTCTATAGTACGGTCTCTTTAAAATTCTTATTAAGATGATGATTATAAAGCAATAGTTGTCTTATCATTGGTCGGACACTGCAAGATGTTACTGCAGCTTTCTCAACCAATAAGAGACCGTCGGCATAGACAGCTCTGGTGAAAACGAAGCCAAACTCAAGTAGTTGAATTATAACGTCCAGTAATTTTTAATAGGCAACTTCAATATGAGTTTTCTATACACTGATCTTTACATTAAGTTTAAAATTGAACCAAAATCGTTCCTTCATTAATATTTTTACTTAATTGTGTACTTTGACATCGTTGTTAGTAAAATGTTACTGCAGCCCTCTCGAGTATTGAAAATTAACAATATTTTCAGCTTATACAACAATTCAAGCTAAGTAGTTGACACTTGTCAGTAAAATACTGACAAGAATCATGTGATAGGCTAAAAGTAACGTCTCACACAGACTTCCCTTTTTTGTAGCACAAAGTTTAATAACATATAGTTGTAGAGTAAATAATCAGCTGTATGACCATTTTTACATATTGATTAACAACCAAAATACAGAAAAATTTTGGTCGTAGCACGTGGACCAAATGATTGAAAACTTTTGTCACTAATTTAATATGATGCGACAACATTACTCGTAGCTTCAATTGTTTTGAGAAATCATTACAAAAATAAATGCTTTATTTAAAAATTATTTCCTTTATCTGAAAGAAAATTTTTACTTTGTTGTTCTTTTTTAAATTTCAGCTAGTTAATATCAAACTTACATTAATTTTGTTACCTACTACATAAGCCTATAATCTTAGATTAAATCAAACTTATATCATTTTCCATTTTCAATTTTTTTCTTTCAGACTCCTCGCATTTATTTTGTCGTCAAAATCATCAAAGAGTAACCTCTCGGTTATTGAAACGACGACGTTGTGAATCAGCCACTACATCGCAGTCACGTGATTTTATGTTTGTGGCATAAAAGCTGCTGCAACGTTGAACATTTTGATAACTTCGTTCGCTCGTTGCATTTTCTTTGGCTGCTTCATATAAATTCTATATTTCATGTGATGTGACGTAGTGGAACATTCCTGACGTTTACGAAACTCATCTATATATAATGACTTTACGATATCGATTTAAAGGTAAAAAGTGGGGGAAGAAAGTGAAATTTGATGATTGATGAATGGATTGGCGTGTTGGCGTTGATGCTAGTGCAAATAATTTGGGTGAATGTGAACATGTGTTGAGTATATGGGACATTTGTGGTGATAAAGTTTTCGGTGATAACTCAAGTAAGTTGTAATTATGGCAAAATTTATCAAACATTTTCATATCTCTTTTATTGTAGGATAACTTTAAATTCCAGCCAGCTTTTATGAGATCTTTAGAACGCAAGACCAAAAACTATAACATTCAGTGCAACAACTTTTTGGAGGAGAATGATTCCTTTACAGAATAAAAGCATTAGGTGAGTCAGATGATATTTTTTTGCGGAACATTATAACTAGTGTTTTTGATTTCCCGGCATTTTTGATTTCCCGGGAAATCGGGATTTTTATATCATTTTCCCGGGATCCCGGGAAATCCCGGTCCAAAACAAAAAGTAAATAAAAATTGCCTTTATCTATTAAAAAAAAATATTTTTTATTTTAATACAAATAAACAATTATGAAATGAAACAGCTGCATGAGGAGATTTTCCAAAATTGTTACTCCTTAAAGAAAAACCTAACCGAACCAAGACCAAGCGGCTTAAGGTAGAATAGAAAATATGAGGCGGAGTATTCATTTTATTGAGTAGTTGTGCGCTGTGAATTCATATCAAATTGGAACCATCACCCAGACCTTATGTTAGAAATGCAGATATTGGGGCGAATATTTATATTATGCAGCAATTGTGCGATATGTAAGAATTTCGAACTTTTAGGTGGACAAACCCGACCAAACGGCTAAACGTAGAATCGTGCCAATTTGAGAGGGTAATTGTGCAAAATGAAGAGATTTTTGAGATTCGTACTCCTTGTGATATAGAAGGGAAAAGTGTTGTCATCGCTCAGACCAATCAGTCAATTGGCTTAAAAATATTGAAAATAAATACTCATCAACTAATGGACATCGTTTTGCTTATGCATTTTAGCAATTTAATACGTTCGAATTTTTCTCTATATATTAAAGCACATCTGAAAGATAAACAACACATCTAGAGACGGAAGACGGTAGAGATGGTCAAGAAAATAGTCATCAATTGGTAATTTTATGGTAAAAATTTGGAACACTAATTAATTTGTGGTTTAAGTGGATTTTAACTTATCAAACATTTTGATACTTTTTTAAGCTTATTTAAAGTAATATTATATTGTTGCTGTATTAAAAAAATTTCTATCAATAACATTATGTATTAGAAGGTAGAGAGGAAAGATCGATTTACGGAGATTTTTGGGTTATGATCTGATCACCTCTTTGAATTTTTAATAACATATTTACTGATGATGCAAGTTCACTCTTATCATAAAATATTTGTTACAACCAATAATAGTAAAAAACCAGTACAGAAATTTCAATCAGGTGAACTGACCATACGTTCGTATTGCCAGACTAGACGTACAGTAAAACTGTAGAAAAGGTTACAGCCCACAAATGAAAAATGTTAAATATTTCTGGGAATATGGTAATTTTTTATGGGGGTACCGATAGGGTCGAACTAAGAACACAGTGCAACAGTGAAAAAAAAACACCCGAACGTGACTATATAGGTTCGATAGTACAATTGGAGCTGAGTAAAACCCTAGCTCAGTTTGGCTAGATTGGCTAACAAAATTTTTTTTTGGCCCTCGTAACTTTTTAAAATCCCTTGGATCCCTTGATAAAAGGTGACATCAGTTTTTGGCCAACAGTTTGTAAATTTTTTAATCTAGCTCTTTCTCTTCTTAAGCAAAGCTGTAGCTAATAGTCCGCTTAAGAAATTGATATAATAAAATTTCCCAAAAAAATTAGACATCCCTCGTTTATTTTCAAAAAACTTCGAAAAAGATTCTAATTTTTTCACTATTTTGAATATAAGTCGTAGGGAGTCCAGATTTTTTGCATACTCTATTCAGCGAAATTGTAGTTTAGGTAACACCGAAAAACTTCTCTGAACAAATCCATGCAATCTGAACAAGTCTAGGGATATTAAATGGCTCTCAAAACACACTATCTACTTTAAACAAATCAGTTTTTTAGGAGTTTTGGGCCATTGTGCAACGTTTTTACTTGCTATCTTTACCAAAAACGTACTTATTGTATAACTGAGCAACTTTTGTAAACAACCAATGTGATCGGAATACTCCACCCCTTTAATTGTTCACAAAGAGCATTAGGGTGTTCCTTATATGGAATTTTTTCGAATTTCGTTAAAAATATGTACTAACTGCGATGTTGGTCATCTAGCTTCACCTAATATTTGTTTTTGCTAAAAATACGAATATATTGTGAAAAATTTTGTATCGATAGTTAGGCATTAGGGTGTGCCGCAATGAGGTTAAAGTTCGAATTTGTTCTCAAATCATTTTATTGCTGCTGATTATTTTTCTTTTGAATACAGACTTGGTAGTAATAAGCCATCTAATAGCTGGAGTGAAGACCTAAAATAGTATGTGTTTACTTTTGACCTATCTCTTATAGACGCCGAGATATTTGATGTAAAAATCGGGGTGTTTTTGAAAAATATTATTAAAAATTTTGAAATCGGAAGTTTTTTGAAAATAAACGAGGGATGTCTAATTTTTTTGGGAAATTTTATTATATCAATTTCTTAAGCGGACTATTAGCTACAGCTTTACTTAAGAAGAGTAAGAGCTAGATTTAAAACTGTACAAACTGCTGGCCAAAAACTGATGTCACCTTTTTTCAAGCGATCCAAGGGATTTCAAAAAGTTACGAGGGCCAAAAAAAATTTTGGTAGCCAATCTAGCCAAACTGAGCTAGGGTTTTACTCAGCTCCGGTTGTTCTATCGAACCTATATAGTCGCGTTCGGGTGTTTTTCAAAAAGTTTGAATTTGTGTCATAGTGGAATCAAACAAAAAAGTTCTCTAATTAATTGGCACAAAAATCTCGAAAGAAGCCATAATTTGAAAAAGGTGGGGTAAACCCGGTTTCCTATGTTTCACATTTAAATATAAAATATTAAAAGTAAAATATTCTTAACGTGTCGGATTCGGTGCCGTGACATAACCCCACAACTCTCTGCAGAGAGAGAGACAAAGACCGCCGCATACGTCGTAGTTTGTTAGTTACTTAAAAGTAGTTTGTTAGTTACTTTCAACTTCATCAAGCTTTTTCATTACTTTAAGTCTCAAAATTAGTTTGGGTGTTATGTCCGTTATATTTGTTGGGGTTTATGTCCGCAGAGCGTGGCGGACATAGGCCCCAAAATCGTTTTGGGGATTATGTCCGGGCACCGTCCGATTCTATTACGGAAATTAACGTTTACAACTTTTAGTTACAAGATTTAACAAAATTCAAATATGCTGCAATTCGAAAGTTATGGGAGGAAACATTAATTTTCCAAAAATAGATTATTTTGTATGAGAGGTACGAGAAGGAGTAGACCAATATAGTTCATATTTATTCCTGCCATTCGATTATCCGATACGATAGAAACTATTAGTAGCTATAGCTGAGTATGGATAACACCGTCTGACTCGAAGTCTTGAGTGAAAATAGGCAAAAATCTAACAGAGCCATTTTCTACCAAGTGAGACAAGTCGATAGTCTGTCATTGCGATCTCTCTAACATCAGAATGGAGATGATCATGTGGAAGGCTGCAGTAAACACGACTGGCCGTTGAAACTTTAAACTCGTTTCCCGTAAAACTTACATTTTACACTTAGCATGGTTTAGAATTAAGGTATCGATTTGATCACAAATAAACCTCATTTTAACTATCAGACGCTTAGTATAGGAAATAAAGGAACAACGATTTTCATGTGAATATCGACGGCTTCCCACTCATTTCGAGATGAGGTCCCTATTTATTTAAAGATGAGATACCAACTGTAAGTTGTTGAGTTCCTTACTAATATATGGTGGTCATAAATTAAGCTTCTTTTTACGCTATTGGATGTTTAGTTTAGGAGATAGCGACATTTAAATGTTTTGAAATTTTCTTATGCAACACGAACATTTGTTTGAAAATGCTGCTAGATGACTCTTTCCTCTCATCTTGAAATGGGTGGGATGTAGAGTTTCTCTCCCGGGATTTCCCGGGCGGGAATTCCCGGGATTCCCGGTCATTTTTAATTTCCGGTTTCCCGGGAAATTAAAACAACTTTGACAGAACAAATTTTAGAAGCTTTAAAGAAGCGAATTGAAGAAAGAAGGTACAAGCGACTTTATACTTAGTGAAGTATCTTCAACAGTATATCTTCAGTAGTATTTTTTCCGCACCCTTTCATAAGGACTTTTTACTTTAACACCAAACACATCAATCTTCAGAACCAGCAAATAGTATTAAATGCCTAAATGAAAAGAAATATGTAATCAAAAATTATACCTGTTGTTTTCTGTCTAGCATGAGAGCTTACAAAAGCATTGTATTTTAATCTTTTGGAAAACGTCTATCTATTAGCCAGCATACCTCAATGTTTATGGGCAATTGTTAGTTTCTTTACAAAGTTACAAAGTGTTTGTACATAATTTACTGATGGTTTGAAAACGTAAGCTTGGTAAAATTAGCTAAAATCTTATTAGCCGGTTTTCATCAATGTTTGAGTAAGGAGTTTTGGCCAAGTCTGTACTATTTTTACCTGCTGTCTAAGTAGTAGAACGCTATTTTGGTCCAAAGAGCGGCTGCGCCATTTGTGACATTACTACCGAAACACCGTTTGAGGTTATTTTAACCGATGCCATAACAAATGCAAATGTTGCATCAAGTAATAGACTACTTAATTACTCGGTAAAAAAGGATTTACAATTTTACGAAGCAAGTGGAAAAGCAACGGAAAATATCACCATTTTATTGAATGTTTCCCGGGAAATGAATAGTCCGGGAAAAAGAGAAACTCTAGTGGGATGTCATCCGTATACATATAAATAACATTCAATTGTCGTTATATCCTGAATCGCTTAATTTGCGATCCCCACACAATATTTGTGAAATCACTAAGATATAGTTGGGACGTCACCTTGCAATGGCTGGGAAGCCTTCAATATTCATATGAG